>CAJDSM010018059.1:2424-15064 GCA_903981925.1 Ostrea lurida
GCCAAGTTATATTTGTTTTAAGTTATTGTCACACAGTGTGCACCAGACCGGAATATATGTAAATGAAAGATATCAATATTTAGATATTGGATGAAATATGAAAATCTTTTTTCATATGTTGTTATTGACATCTGACAACTGAATTTCATGTAATCCATGCAAGTCCAGTAAATAACATCAATGCAGGGTTATTATTTTCTGTCTGCTTGCTGACAAAACAGTTATTATACCCCCCGCAAACGAAGTTTTGGGGGGGTATCATAGGTTTCACCTGTCTGTCGTCTGTCTGTCGATTAATATGTTGTTGTCCCGCAACTCCCCTAAACGTACTTGAGGATTTCAATGAACTTTGTGGAGTGTAGAATTATATATGGAGATGTGCATATTGTCAGTGAATTTTATTTTGGAAATTTTGTACAAGATATGAACGTTTTGGACTTAGGCATTTTCACCAATATACCCTATGCAATCGTGTGTTGTCACGCAACTCCTCCTAAATGACTTGCAGGTTTTTTATGAAACTTTGGGGATGTTAGATCAATAATGGAGATGTGGCATATTGTCAGATATTATTGTTGGACAATTTTTTTACCAAGATAGAACGTTTTGGACTTGGGACTTTTTCACCAATAGTATTCATTAGTGCATCTGGTCCAGACTTCTCCTAAAGATGAGCGTTATGAATTGAGGGTTACTAATAGGAATTCAATTGTCAAATATGGACATTTTGTATCGTAGACGCTTTACTGGCACTTTTCTAGTTATCAAGTCATGACGAAAATTAGCTAAGTTTGCACTGAATTAGACTTCTGTAATTGAATCTGGTTGTATGTGTGCCCCGCGGGGGTATTCGTCCGTGATAGGACAGTTCAGTTAATTCTATAGTCTGACTAGCAGTAGAACAGTGTACATTTTCAATTTGTCAAAACGGCTATTAAAACCAATTCAACAAAACTTTACTAAAGCAGATTCAGTGGACAGGTCCCCCCTCCTTCCCAGGAGAGATAACTAGAAAGGAATTATGAAAAGGATGAGCATAGGCAGATTTAGAGAAGGGGGGGGGGAGCCCCCCTCCCTCCTTTTGGTGATCAAAATTATCACTATGTATAGAAAACAGCTAAAAATAACTGTAAAAGCCCTTAAATCCAAGAGCTTCTGGGGGCTATGCCTGTAGGGCCCCCACTTGGGCTTCATTCTGGACCTCTAGCCAGTGACATATAGCAGGTCCACTTTTTTCAAAGGACTGCCCCCTCCCCTTTCAACAAATCTTGGATCCGCTACTGATGAGATCTGTTGTGTTCCACTAATGTGAAACTTTATTTGATAGCTTTCTTACATAATCCAAATTACGGTAACTTTGTTTAAATATAGCGTATCGGTGACATCGATAGACACACGGTGGCTTTAATATCAAAGTTGGGTCTAGAGGGAAGACTTAACAGCAAACAAATAGCAATTAAGGGTTGAAAAATAATGTCCAAGCATCCTCATATAGTATACATTCCATTTTCTGAAAAACATTATCCATAGGACTAAGATTACGTCACAGGAGGGGTGTGAATGATATCTAGTGTAAGGGTGGCAACTCTACGATTGTATGTACAGGTTTCATCCAACAATTCACCAATAGCTGCAAGTCATGACATGTGACTTGGTATAGATATACATAACATCTAGAAGCTGGCAAGTACTAGTGACTCTTTATAGTGCTGCAAGTGACTTTGTTTTATTGATCCTTGAAAGCAACTTTTACCATGTAAATGTTTTCCATGTACAGGTGTATGAACATTTTCTTTATACTGGAATTTGCATATCAAGGCTTTGTACAAACATGTAATATCACCCTTAAATTTGTCTAATTATTTCATAAAAATGTATTGCATAATGTAGTAGTATTTCTTATATAACTTTTGAGGGGCCATTTTTATGGATTATGAAGATTTTACAATTTCTTAATGGACTTGATTTCTGTAAAATGAAATGTCTAAATTTGGTATTTCAGTGATTAGAACTTTGTGGGATAGGAAAACCCTTGAAAACTGAGCCCCCACAAAATCTAATGATTCCACAATATCATATTTTTTGTGTGTGATTTTTGTAGGTGCCAGCTGTTGGATTTCCACAACCCGTCGGGGCCCCAGGGCACACATCCAAAACTCTTTGAGTGGATCAAGGCCTACTTTGAGAAAAAGGAACCTTACAAGCTCCCCCTCTATCTCCAGCACCATGGTAACGCCTAGCTACTGTTAAAACTCGGCAAAATATGAATTAGAGGGTGTGATTGGATTGTTATAAATATTTTAATGTCACTATAGTAAAGTCCAGTAGTAGGTCAACAGTGATTTACCATTAGAAATTATAGAGAGAGATACATTTGAGAGGACACCGTATCTGTTTTTTATATAGAAAATAAAACATCAGTAGCATCTATAAAATGATATTCATATCCCTGTGAGAGAAAGATAATAAAAATTGTATCGGATATAACAAAGTTTGGCTATAACAAACTATTTTTCTCTGGATTTGGAGATTCGCAATATTCATGTTTTAATGCAGTATACACAGAAAGAGTGGAAATATTAAACTTTTCATTATTTAGTGGATATGCAGAAATCTGCATGGATGATATGGATGATGTAACAATACCCTTATTAAATACTTCCAAAATCCCAAGAATTTGAATGGGTGAAACTACAGGCGTCGAATGTTGATAAAACTCAAAATACATTATAAACAGAACCTCGGGGGTAAACAATACTGACAAATCCGGCGTGGAACTAAAATAAATGACAAATTCGGCGTGGAGCTTAAAATAGAACGACATAGCAGGCGTGGACCTAAAAATAGAAGGAGGGAAAATCCAAGCGCTGAACGACGTTTAAACATATGGCGGATGAACAAGAACGTACGCGATTTGTGTAAATGATGAGGAATTGGGGAGGATTATGTTCAAGATTATGCGAAAACAACTGGAGAGCAACGGAAACTGCGTTAGAACGTTCTGAATTTCTTTGAAAGAAAAACACTGGAATTAAGCCTTTCAAGAGCTAACTACGAATTATTTCTGACCAGACAAAATTAATATAAACGAAGAGCTGTAAATTTCTGAGACATGGACTAACAGATTCTGATGCAGGCAGGGATATCGTTTGGTTCGATAGAATTTGTTGATATTTTCTAATGAACGCGCTTTTGTCTTATTCAATAAATGCATTATTAATGGAATTTTGGAATAATTTAATAAAACAATTATTGACTTCTGAAATCGGTTGACCTCTTGATTTATCAACCCTGGGAATGTGATATTCACCTCGGCCGTGGCCTCGGTGAATGTCACATTCCCCGGGTTGATAAATCAAGAGGTCAACCTCATCAGAAGTCAATAATTGTGTAATATCTGCACGCTGTGCAAAAAATACATATCCAATATCTGCACGTGCTTGCAGTTCGTTATTCAAGTTACATTGATCTTTAGTTGTTGAAAATGAACTTTGCATTAGCACAAAACGGAAGAGTCTGAAGAATGGAGATCAAGAGCAAAGGCAATTTTGAAGCCCTGCAGTGTGTCCTAATGTTCACATTTTATAATTGATATATGTGGTCAGTGTATAGTGTGCTGCTAATACATATACTGACATATTCATCTTTATGTAATAATATCACCAATTATGCGAGAAATTTCCCATTCAATTTATTTGGATTTTTATAGTTTTTGCTATGCAAACTAACTTTGATATTTCCGTTTTGTAATTACATTAATATTAACATTAATAGAATAGCATTTAAAGGTACCTGAGTGCCAAATTAAGGCAAAACTAATTTTATTCACTATTATTTTTCATTGAAGAATCATGTTTACTTTCAATATGATGCTCCAGATCATTATTTGTCGTGATATGAATGACATAGCCGCAACTAAATGAGAAATTTTAATGTGGATTTACTACAATGGGGGGAAAATTTCATTCAAGCCTTTGGCAGAATATATGCATCATTCTGAAAGACAAATGTTACAGTTTTTTCAAACTCCTTTTCTCTATGATTCTCCTTTCCAGAATTGATACCAATTAATTTTAGTTTCACTGGGATAAATTCAACAAAGTTTAATATATCATGTTGGATGAAATAATTTTAAATCAGTGGAAGAAAACTGCAAAACTTACTGATTTGGATGGATAAAATTTCATTTGGAATCCTGTACGCAGTGAATAAAAAACACAAGAGCTTAGTGAGATTGATTCAATGAATATTATAGGTATAAAAGTGTTTTGTGACTTTTATTGCAGCAAGTTGTACATGTGCATTATTTCAATTAAATGAATCAATGCTGTTTCAGATGCATGGTATAGTAGAAGTTT
Organism: Ostrea lurida; assembly: GCA_903981925.1. NCBI lineage: Eukaryota > Metazoa > Mollusca > Bivalvia > Ostreida > Ostreidae > Ostrea > Ostrea lurida. The sequence continues at coordinate 6,783 of CAJDSM010018059.1, forward strand.
TGATTTCTAGTAAAGTGACTCAGTGGTTAGAGCATAATCCCGTGAAACGGGTTTCTTTTCGCGATAATCTAATATTCGCTTGTATTTGCGAGTATTTTGAATCGCAAACATTGAAGTTCGATAAAATTTACACAATGATATAATGTAATATATATTTCCAAGATGAATACCAAGAATCCAACAAAGGAATCACGCAATAAAAAATGCAGTGTTTTGGGTCAGATCGCAAATTGTTTGATACGCTGAAAAAGAACCCGTTAATACGTATGCGTTGTGACTGAGTTTTTCTTGATTTTGAAGGCTCCACTCATTGCTATGACACACATTTTCCTAAGATATAAAATCATAGCGTGATCCATGTATTCCTTTCCAAATCTCCAGCTGTTTTAGAAATGAGAGTCGATGGCTCTTTAAAGTGGGACTTAAAAGTCTGAGGTATGGTGCAGGCATTTGCACGATAGAAGAGCCCTCTCTGCTAATTTAAGGTCCTGAGTGCCATGCATATACATGTAGGGCTTTCACAACAGCTGTTGAGCAACTGTTATGGAGAGCTGCAGTGTGCAGGAATTTAAACAGCATGTAGCGGTCACTCGCATCGATGCTGGTGGGCCAGATAGTTCAGTTGTAAGTTTCTTGAAGGAGATTCAGGGGGGAGGGGGGCAGGTTAAATCCCAGTTTGATCGTAATGTTTTTCTACATTTCCTGTTGACATCAGAATGTTTAAAATATAAACAAAAAACCATCTCTTTGGTAAATCAAAGGCCATGTTTTTGTTTTCTATGCTCTATATCATTTGAAACTGTTTATTCCTCATATAAGTTACGTCGTACTATCTGATATAATATTTCGCAGTAAATTTAAGTCAACTCAAACATATGAAAAATGATTTGGTTACACTGCTCATCTGTAATGTAACTATCTGACTTAACATCAGCTCGCAGAGCTGTAAATATTAACTAATGATTACTGGTTAACTTGTACTCTACTCAGGCAATGTGAATAAAGGAAACTCAAGGCTATAGATACGTACGAGAGAATCTGGAGATCAGTTCACTAAAGGAGAGATGAGTATACCGATCATCTCCGGTAAACAGAGCATGAAGAATAAAGATCTGGCGGGCATTGGAGGCCGGCACTCTGTACCTAAAGGTGCTGTCATACCTTAATGAAAGCCTGGGGTGGTTCTGAGAGAGGGAAATTTAAGTCTGGGGTGTTCTGAATGAAGGAATTTAAAGTCTGGGGTGTCTGAGAGAAGGGAACTTTAAAAGGCCTGGGGTGTTCTGAAGAGAAGGGACCTTAAGAGTCTGACATTCCAGACAGTTATTTTATTAAGAGGGCATCTATAATATTGATCGATCAGAAATGCCAGTGACTGAAGATTTCTAAACGATATACCTGATGATAATAATGGTGAAAAATTATTCTGTTATATGGTTCAAATACTATTAATATGAAAATCTCGACATACATTCATAACCTTGAATTATCAAGAAGGAATCCGCTGTAAAGTGAAATAAAGAGTGCAGGAATCAAACTTTTGGATTCAGCCATTGAGCTTAAGGGCAGTTGATTATCCAATTGCCATTACATGTGTAGGGATTTTTCCAAATTGCGATATTTCTCATGAAATTTTGTAAAGGTAATATCGCATGTAATTGTAATAAGGAGTGATATGCAATGCAATGAAAGACTAATGCATAGGTCAAAATATATACGTGGCTTAATAATGTCTGACTATTAGTTTTTTCCTTTTATACATTTCATGACTTTCCTCCATTTTCGAGGCATCATGGAGAGACTGCCCTTTACTATGGAGAAGCCGCCCAGCATAGCCATGGTTCACTCCTTTCGTCCACGTGGACCACTACTGCCGCCCGTATGGGGACAGAGGCTGGGGTGTGGGCTACAGAACTTCAAGATTGCTGTTGTCATCCCTAGCTTGCCCAATCCTACCTACAGCAAAGTGCTGCTTGCAATGGCTATACACTTTGTTTTATAGGCGGATTTATGATACTGGCCGCTATGCAAATTTTTTTCATGGCTGGAAGTGTATGTAACATTAAGCGCCTTAAAGTAAGTCAAGTATTTCTTTCGATTTATAGGCTGCACTCCAAAATAAGATATGGCTGTATGTTGTAGACAGTCGGAAATCTCCGTCATTATTTTTGTAACAGTCACATTAGATAGTGATTCTGCTAGAAAATATGGTGGTTTTTGGATTTGCCATGTCAGTTGGAGGACAGAGAGTTGATAAATTGCAATTTGCGCAGAGTGGCGCATAAACTCTTATTAAATTAACACTTGACCAAAACATTACACACACATCATGATATTTGATTATTAACATGCAACTACATGGTTTCATGTTTCAGATTTCTCAAGTGTGTTTGCTGTCCCTTTTAGTAAAAGTGCTTGTTAGAATTGAAATGGACCTGAATAGAGCTCAGGCATTGGTTTTGCAAGACTTGATGTTTGGTGGTTTTTGGGATTGTTTTGATACTGTGAAGCATTTTCACATATACAAATAGCATGACTACGTAAGGTGTCATGAATGGTCTTAATTGGGCCACATTTTCTCTCCAAAATTACAATAATTAAGACTTTTAAACTAAGTTTCTTTTTTTGAGTCTTTGCTCGCGAGCGACGCGTACTGCTCGTTGTGTCAGGCTGATTTTCGCGGATTCTCCTCTTCACCCGTACTTATTGTTACGCAAATCCCCATAATTATGTTGTGCGAGTTGCTATGGTGGAGGTGTATGTAAATCGTTTTCTGAATAACATGATGATATGAAAATATTTTGAATATAAGACACATGTTAATGATTGATTGTAAACAGCACTAATTATTTGGGATATCAAGCCCCTAGTTCATGAACGTGCGCATGGACACATTCTGTATTAAGAGGAGATTTTGTAGTTGGAATATCTACTAGACTGTTTGCGCCCCGCAGTTCTGATTTCGTATATCGTCCAACATTTTCCAATGTAGGTCACAAATGACAATCTGGTGGCTAGATTTGAAGGCACTGATTGCTTTAAATATTTTGTCCTGTACCCTAGACATATAGTTTGAAAACTTCAAAAGTTTCATTTTAATACGCATTAGCTATTTTTGTTTACAAACTCGGAAGTCTCAGGTGTGTTGGTCAAGATCATGCCAAGTTAATTCATTACCAGTCACAAATGTTACATGTAGCAGCAATTTGCAGTCTATTAGAGACATTTTGAATAGTGTGGAAATAACTCATAATAAGTCAATGGTGGATGCGAAATGTAGAGAATATTAACAAAATGAAAAAAAGTAATTTTTTGATATAAGGGAAAATCTTGTCAAAACTAACCGGGCCACAAAATCACAAACTTAATGCAAAAGTTGAGGGTTCATAACTGGGTTTTTTAACCTTAGAAGCTGGTCTGTATCTTTGAAAACTATTCAGATCCGCCACCCTTCACCCATATATTTCTTGATAATTGTGTTGGACATATTATGAATATTCATGTGGATGCCTTATGGTCATGACCCCCCCTTTTTTTTTTTTTGGAAATTGTCCGATGATTGTTGGAATCTTGAGATCCCAACCCTCAACCATATATTTCTCTGTCTTTGGGTGTTGAGACAAAGTTCATTGGAACTGTGAGAGCCCTGTGGGTCATAGTTGAATTTTCTCCCTTTTAAAAATGGTAAATATTTTATATAACTATGAGATTCCCACCCTCAATACATATATCTTTTTGTTCCTAGTTATTACACATGCAAGGGGCTCGTTGGGTATGATCTGACCGCCCTTTCGAACATATTCTATTTTTTCATTGTGTATTGTATTCAAACACAATTTAAGAAGAACACGATAAATAGAACCCAGGGATATACATGACCCTAACCGATCATATGTTTGCTCGTATTTATTATTGATCGAATGTTCAATATTATGTGTATAGAAGATGACAGAGGTGTATTCTTTAGTATCATACATCTGAATAGTGGTATAATTGAAAATCCAAACTATGGGTGAGCGATGGGCCATGGCAGTCGTTTGTTAGCTATCAATGTGCGAGTCGACTCTTCAGGCCTTGAGGCCTTTTGAAATTTTAGTACATATTCATGTAAGATATCTAAAACTAATTATGATTAGCTCTGAATTTTATGATGTATGATATCACAAGCAACTGAATTTTCTGTCCTTTTCTAGTATTGATATTTTTTGCTTATCACGGTAAACCAGTGAATACTTCCGATTCAAAGATGCAGCAGCTGATAGAGCCGCCTGGGCAAAGGTTCGATTTCAGCAGGGCGAGGGAACAATTGGGCAACAAAGTCACCGAAACCAAGTGGATCGGAGCCACCGAGATAGCCGCTTTTCTGTACTCACTCAGTCAGTAATGTGTGACTGTTACAATCTCAACAAATGTGTTGAACATCTGAACATGTGGTAATTTTTTTTGGGGGGTGGGGGGGGGGGGGGGTTTAAGCAGAATATCAGATAGATGCCAAAGTTATATTCTGTTTTAAGTGTATTCGTCACACAGTGGCACATAGACCGGATATATGTAAATGAAAGATATAATATTTAGAATATTGGATAAAATATGAAAAATATTTTTATATGTTGTTATTGACATCTGACATGCTGAATTTCATGGTAATCCAACAAGTCAGTAATAGACAGTCAATGCAGGGTTATTATTTTCTGTTGATTGCTGACAAAACCGTTTTATATCCCGCAAACGAAGTTTGGGGGGGTATATGAGGTTTCACCTGTCTGTCCGCTGTCTGTCGAATATGTTGTTGTCCCGCAACTCCCCTATAACGTACTTGCAGGATTTCAATGAACTTTGTGGAGTGGTTAGAATATATATGGAGATGTGCATATTGTCAGGAATTTTATTTTGGACAATTTGTACAAGATATGAACGTTTTTGGACTTAGGCATTTTTTCACCAATGTACCCTATGCAATCAGTGTGTTGTCCGCAACTCCCTCCTAAATGACTTGCAGGTTTTTTATGAAACTTTGGGGAGTGTAGATCAATTAATGGAGATGTGCATATTGTCAGGATGTTATTTTGACAATTTTTTGACAAGATATGAACGTTATGGACTTAGGCTTTTTTCACCAATATGACCTATTGCATCAGTGCGTTGGTCCGGACTCTCCTAAATGATTGCAGCGTTTTTAATGAAAACTTTGGTGGAGTGGTTTACAGATACATAATGGAGAATGTGCATATTTGTTCAGGAATATTGTTTTGGACAATTTTGTATACAAGATATGAACGCTTTGGACTTGGGCATCTTTTTCTACCAGTGTATGCATTAGTGCAGTGTCCACAATCCTCTGAAGACAATTAATAAGCTAATGTATTACGCCGACTGAATTAGACAACTTCTGTTAATCTGAGAAAATCTGGTTGTGTCATTATGTAGTGTGCCCCGCGGGGGTAATTCGTCGTGATAGGACAGTTCTAGTTAATTCTATAGTTGAATAGCAGAAGAAAGTGTAAGTTTTCAATCTTGGTCAAAACGGCTATTAAAACCAAGTCAACAAAGCACTTTACTAAAGCAGATTCAGTGGACAGGTCCCCCTCCTTCCCAGGAGAGATAACTGACAGGAATATGGAAAAATGGATGAGCATAGGCAGATTAGAGAAGGGGGGGGGAGCCCCTCCCTCTTTTGGTGATCCAAATTATCACTATGTATAGATAAGACAGTAAAACTAACTGTAAAAGCCTTAAATCCCAAGAAGTCTTCTTGGGGCTATGCTGTAGGCCCCCTTGGCTTCATCTCGGACCTCTAGCCAGTGACATATAGCAGGTCACTTTTTTCAAAGGACTGCCCCCTCCCCTTTCAACAATTTGGATCCGCTACTGATGAGATCTGTTGTGTTTCCACTAATGTGAAACTTTATTTGATAGCTTTCTTACATAATACAATTACGGTAACTTGTTTAATATAGCGTATCGGTGAGATCGATAGACACACATTGGCTTTAATATCAAGTTGGGTCTGAAGGGAAGACTTAAGAGCAAACAAATAGCAATTAAGGGTTGAAAAATAATGTCCAAGCATCCTCATATAGTATACATTCCATTTTCTGAAAAACATTACCATAGGACTAGATTACGTCACAGGAGGGGTGTGAATAATATCTAGTGTAAGGGGGCAACTCTACGATTGTAGTACAGGTTTCATCCAACATTCACCAATAGCTGCAAGTCATGACATGTGACTTGGTATATAATATACATAACATCTAGAAGCTGGAAGTACTAGTGACTCTTTATAGTGCTGCAAGTGACTTTGTTTTATTGATCCTTGAAAGCAACTTTTACCATTAATGTTTTCCATGTACAGGTGTATGAACATTTCTTTATACTGGAATTTGCATATCAAGGCTTTGTACAAACATGTAATATCACCCTTAAATTTGTCTAATTATTTCATAAAAATATGTATGCATTGTAGTAGTATTTCTTATATAACTTTTGAGGGCCATTTTTATGGATTATGAAGATTTACATTTTCTTAATGGACTTGATTTCTGTAAAATGAAATGTCTAATTTGGTATTTCAGTGATTAGAACTTTGTGGGATAGGAAAACCCTTGAAAACTGAGCCCCCACAAAACTAATGATTCCACAGATATCATATTTTTTGTGCGTGATTTTTTTATAGGTGCAAGCTGTTGGATTTCCACAACCCGTCTGGGCCCCAGGGCACACATCCAAAACTCTTTGAGTGGATCAAGGCTACTTTGAGAAAAAGGAACCTTACAAGCTCCCCTCTATCTCCAGCACCATGGTAACGCCTAGCTACTGTTAAAACTCGGCAAAATATGAATTAGAGGGTGTGATTGGATTGTTATAAATATTTTATGTCACTATAGTAAAGTCCAGTAGTAGTCAACAGTGATTCCCATTAGAAATTATAGAGAGAAGATACATTGAGAGGAACGCGTATCTGTTTTTTATATAGAAATAAAACATCAGTAGCATCTATAAAATGATATTCATATCCCTGTGAGAGAAAGATAATAAAATTGTATCGGATATAACAAAGTTTGGCTTATCAAACTATTTTTCTCTGGATTGGAGTTCGCAATATTCATGTTTTAATGCAGTATACACAGAAAGAGTGGAAATATTAAACTTTATCATATAACTTGGTAGTGGATATGCAGAAAATCTGCATGGACTGATATGGATGATGTAACAATAACCTTATTAATACTTCCAAAATCCAAGAATTTGATGGATGAAACTACAGGCGTCGAATGTTGATAAAACTCAAAATACATTATAAACAGAACCTCGGGGGTAAAACATACTGAACAATCCGGCGTGGAACTAAAAATAAATGACAAATTCGGCGTGGAGCTTAAAATAGACGACATAGCAGGCGTGGACCTAAAAATAGAAGGAGGGAAAATCCAAAGCGCTGAACGACGTTTAAACAATATGGCGGATGAACAAGAACGTACGCGATTGTGTAAATGATGAGGAATTGGGAGGATTATGTACAAAGATTATGCGAAAACACTAGGAGAGCAACGGAAACTGCCGTTAGAACGTTCTGAATTTCTTTGAAAGAAAAAACACTGGAATTAAGCCTTTCAAGAGCTAACTAACGAATTTATTCCTAACCAAGACAAATTAATATAAACGAAGAGCTGTAAATTTCTGAGACATGGACTAACAGATTCTGAGCAGGCAGGGATATCGTTTGGTTCGATAGAATTTGTTGATATTTTCTAATGAACGCGCTTTTGTCTTATTCAATAAATGCATTGGAATTTTGGAATATTTAATAAACAATTATTGACTTCTGAAATCGTTGACCTCTTGATTTATCAACCCTGGAATGTGATATTCACCTCGGCCGTGGCCTCGGTGAATGTCACATTCCCCGGGTTGATAAATCAAGAGGTCAACCTCATATAGAAGTCAATAATTGTGTAATATCTGCACGCTGTGCAAAAAATACATATCCAATATCTGCACGCCATGCAAAATGCATATCTTAGACGTCATATTAAATGGAAAATTACGTCACGAAACAGGCCTGTAGAGTTGTAACATAGAAAATGCCTTGCTTTACCACGGCTTTATTTTGAGCTTGACAGTATATGGTAAATAGATATTACATGCTAAAATCCATATCACAAGGCATATCAGCCTCGGGCCCCATATCAACCCTCGGGCCTTCGGCTTAGGCTAATATGGAGCCACTCGGGTGATATGCATGCAATATTGGATTTTAGCATGTATATTCTCTATGAATTATG
>CAJDSM010018059.1:15089-31579 GCA_903981925.1 Ostrea lurida
TTTTTTCCCAGGTCATAGTAGGACGGTGGTGGGTGTTGAGGAGGTCCGGGAGGGAGGACTACGTTTGCTCATCTTCGATCCGTCTACCCCCCGCAAACAGATGCAGCAGTATCATGGCGTTGTGAACGGTAGCAACCTTCGCACTATTCGGCGGACATTACACGGGCTGAAGGCCAAGCAGTACCAACTGGTGGCTGTGACGGGGGTACTCTCTGACCAACAGTACGAGGAGTACAAAGTGCTTCGTTCCCAGCGAATCCCTTAGGGGAAAAGTTGAATCCACTGGGAAAAGTCGAATCCACTGGGGAAAGTCGAATCCACTGGGGAAAAGTCGAATCCACAGAAAAGGGGTTGATTCCAGCGGGTGCACTCTCATCAAACCTGTAGGAAAAAGTCAATAATACTTAGAAGTCCATAATTCTGAAGAATTGCCATATTGTAAATTAGGTTTCCATAACGTATATTAGGTTATTTTTTTTAAAGTTGTCTATGTTTCAACCAAAGAAAAATTTTCTTCCCATCTCAAATGAGCCAATAATGGAGAGTGGGGTCCCATCTCAAATGAGCCAAGAAAGGGGAGGGGGGGATGTTCTGACAGTAACTTATAGGTTTCTTGAAGTCTGAATTTGATGATTGCTTTGTGAGGCCTGAATCTTTTATTTATTTGTACTCTTTTTTTGTCAATCTCATTTAAATACAGTTTTTAAGGAATTAATGTAAATCTCACAGGCTTCAATGCAAAGCGTATTGAGCAATATTTTGAATAAAATAGAAATATTGTGGTAAAGTGTATTGGTTAGAGATCTGATTTTAATTAGATTGGGCAAACTGTTTAAAAAATTATGCCAGGGATTTTATGATATTCCCCTTTTTAAAATCTTTTGGAACCCAATGCAGTATTAAAGAAAAATCATTCAAGTCTTAATGGATTACATTTGCATGACTCAACAACATGAAACTTTACATACAGGCAGGTGAAATCCATGACCCATAATAATGTAAGGGAGGCTATCCTGTTTATTTGACGCATGGAGTATCAATTTTCTTTTAGTTTGAAGTAAATTAGTATAAATCTATTGTATTGGTTGGTGCTTTCTGTGAGTTTTGAGTTTCTATTCAGCCTGTAAAGCGGTACTGTACGTAAGTGAAGTACATGTATCTAGTGCACTCTCAATACAAAATCAGTTACTTGTACATGTATATAGAACAAAAAATTCAATGTTTTCCGCAGTATTGTCTGATGTAGGCGACATACCGGCAAGTTCCAAAATAACTGGTACACGACAGCTTTTTATGCTGGGATTTCAGTAGATGCTTTACTGTCAGTGAACCGCACCTTGCTGGAAAGAAATTGAACCCTGTGTTAATGCTCTAGGATTACATGTATAGTCACCGCTAGTCCATTTAATTATGCGAATATTTTCACAATCATATATGCGTATATCCGTACAGATCTATCTTGTGAATGCAGTATATAATAGTTACATGTAGGATGCCATGCTAAATTAGATATAAATACGGAGATTGCTGCTGCCGCCCCTAAATATTTCATTGATGATATATATGAAAGAAAATAAAAATCATGAATTTTCAAGCTGGAAATTTCTCTTTTTTTCATTCAGGTTTCTCTGATTTAGATTTTAAATACTATGTATACTAATCCTCAAATATGTGAAAAGTATTTATAATGTATAAAAGATTGTATTAAAAGCAAATTAAAAACTAAGATTTTAAATAAAATTTTAGTAAGATGAAATGTATTACCTTATGTATCTTACCTAATTTGGGAGAGTGAAGTAGGAAACTCACATATATTTTATTTTGGCCAAAGATATGGTAAACTGAATTTCTTCTGATAATTTTAAAAATTTTTTTACATTGAAAATTATTTAAATTATTTCTGACATGCTTCTATTGCTTAGATTCTTGTTGTTGAAATTTTCAGATAACATTGGTGCAGTAAATTACTGTAAAGGGCTTTAATTTTGCGGGGCTAAAATTTCGCGATTTTTATCTTTAAGCATTTCGCAATGGTTTAAATTTTGCGGATAGTAAAATTTTTAAGCTGGAATCATATTAACAAATACATGTGAACAGCACTTCGGATGGTTTTATTTTCGTGATAGTTGACATAATCGCGAATATAGCAAAAATAAAACCCACGCGAAATATTCCCCCTTTACAGATATACAATGCACGTCTGATTACCCCCCCCCCCCTTCTCTAATCGTTGTCGCCTGACGACGATAGGAGAAGGGGGCTGGTTTTAATCAGACTGACAATGACAAAGTCAGTATTTCAAATTTTTTTTTTTAATGAGGGAATAATTAAAGCAATAATTTACTCCATCTAATATTAGTTCCCAATATGATATAAAGTTCCCAGATCCTGCTTTAGCATCCAGTGGTAGAAAGTATATAAAGAAAAAGTTGTGTGCCGGCCTCCATGACCTGCAGAAGTACACACCGATATGGCACACATGTCATCTAATTAATCTGAATGTATAATGACAAAAAATATGATAAAAGAGTCCATTCTTAATTGATAAATAAGTGTACATTGTGCGTTGTGAAAGATGTTCCGTCTTGTGATATGTACAGTTTACTGTATTATCTAGTCTTCAAAACATTGGCAAAAAATGTCAATACTTGTATTATATGTTGTATTGTATATGGTGTGGGTTATTTTTTAAAAGTATTATTTTGTCTAGTATACCTTTATTAGAATAGTATTAAACATCAAAGTTCCTGTAGTCCTGAAATATTTTGAAAATATGAAATTCAGTATGGGTAGTGGCTTTAGTTGTGCATGCAATAATTGTTAGACATTTAAATGACTCTGATATAAACATTTGATAAAATGTTGCTGAATGGAAGATACGCATGAAGGCTTTAAACTCAATTTTCGTTCGACCTTCAAATGTTATTGATGGCTGGTCCTTGTATTTGTGGTTGCTCAATTGAAAATTTTTTAATTGAAGAGAAAATTAGTAAATAGGTGGATAATTATGAATTTACAAGGCCATGGGAAATTAATTATCTGGTTCTGGACAGGCCATTTATCTCTCTTTAATAGATAGATGTACAATGTACATGTAGTCGGGAGGTATTTTTCCATAGAGAATTGTATACATTTTTCCCTATGAATCGATTTTATAGCACAAAGCTGTGTACAAGGGAAGTTACAATAGTAAGTCCTTATTTGATGGAATATGTGCAAGAAATCTCTTCAGAAATGTAACAAATCTACTACAGTATGGAGCATTCTGATATTTAAACTGGACATATTAGAATTTTCCTCTGGTTTTACTCGGAATTCCATGTAAGCTATAAAATGGACATTGCAGCAAAACACATGCTGGATGACATGATAAACAGATGCTAAGCTTTAATGGCCTGATTGAGTTAAGTTTTTTTTATCAGTATTGTTATGGTTCGATCGATCCTTAAAATTATGTAGAAACATGGAACTGGTTGTGATTGCCAGTATTATATATCTACTAGACAGGTTGTTGTTAGTGAATGATTTAGATACATGTAGCTAAAGACTAGCATATTGACTAAAGGCCGGTATTTTTCCAAAAATGTACATGCAAATGACATTTCAGTAATGCTGACTTTTGGTTACATATAAAAGTAAATTGTCACTTTTTAATGGCTAGCAATGAATTTGTTGTTTATAAGTCACTATACTAAAACTATATGATTTTGTTGTGCAGTAAGTATATGGTACTTGTAGTAGTGTTAGATACATGGCCTTCCTGCTTGTTCTTGCTGATGGCTTTGGCTTTACCTTGATCAGTAGAACGCTGAACTATCGTGTCAGAGGGTCCCGGTTCAATTCTCAGCAGAGATGTGACTTACTTTCCTGTCACTTTTGGCGCCAACATTTGTATTTTCTGTATGTACACCATTTTTGTATTCTTAGAATTAAGACAACTTTGTGATACATGTATGCTGTAGTCCATATATTATACATATACATGCTTTGGATTTTCTGGAAGGAAATAATTCTCGTGTATGTAGATCTACAGGTTCATATGATGTGTAGTTTGTTCTGCTTGGAGTCTTCTGTCTGTGAATCTCCTGTTGTTGTGGTATTGATAGAGTAAAAAAAATATTACCATGAAAAATAATTTATGAATCATGTGATTCTACTATACCATAAATCAACAGTAGATATTCATTATATTTCAAAAGAGACGGGCATAATGCGGACCTGTCATATGATTACCATGAATTGAAATAAGTTCAATGCTTCTCAACAACATTTTGATATTTTGCATCACTTATAGATACTAAGATATTCAATGGTAGTTTATTTTACTTTATACACATGTTCAAGGGGAGTTAAAAAAAACTCTGACCTTTTCTACAAGTAAGAGTTTAATATGTACCATGATGATAAATCACTGTACATTTTGTACATGTAAATAAGTTCTACAAGAGATGCAAGTTAATAGCCTTTTCTACCTTTTCTTGTTTCAAACTTTAAATGATTTATATTATACTAAGCGGTTACAAGCAGAGTTATGGAACCTGGTTTCTCATTACAGTATAAATGATACGAAAGTGCAATGTGAGTAAATTAGAGTGAATATGATTAGTGAGATTGGACATAGGATCAATAAGATGCACTCTCTTTGTTATTAACTGATATGAGTTTATGGTGTATAATACTGTATAAAACTTAATTTCTTGTAAATATATGTGACAGAAGCTGTAATATTACATATCGTTGTGCAAGAATTGTTCATGCTATTTTTGCTGATTAATGTAAGTCTATTTTTTTTTCATGCCCATGTGTTTGTGCACAGCTGTGATATATTGTAAATTAATGATATTCACGTTAACACTTTGCCATTTTGTTGTAAAAATTATTACATGTGATTAAAATTTTGACCAATATACCACAACTTTGATTGCAGTTTATTAACACGGGGGTGTGATTTTTCCTCTTTTTAAAGGAAGTCTTCAGATCTGATTGGCTCGATTTTCATTTTAAAAAAGTAAACACTTTGGGATATAAAGTGACAGAAAATGAAAAATTTTCATGTAGAATGAGGTATTAAATTCCTTCCATTTGACCAGTTTCCTTTGATTTTTGAGGATTTCAGTATTATCCCTGAAACAGCTCAACTCAGAACAATGAATTTACTTATTTTGGCATCAGGAAAATTTGTCTATTTTTTTTTTTAAATTCTTCTTCCGGTATTTAGATTATCGTGCAGGTGCTGAGGTAACATCCACATCGGTGGACCCCCTTCCAGGTAACTGGATTGCTGCACGCATGGTTGATCTCGCACCAGATCCCATTGGCAGGTGTTTTTGTTATGAGGATTCGTTGTTTCAAGTTTCCAGTCTTTTCGGTCCTTCTCTGTCACCTGCTTCCATGTCATCTTGGGTCTTCCTTCTCCACGATTTCCAGTTACTTGCATGTCCCATGCTGTCTTGATGGCTCCGCTTAATCGTTCCAAGAGAAGCGCCAGTAGTTCATTTGACCTGGTGATGGCCACAGCTTCTGGCTTTACATTGCAGATCTGTCTGATCATTGCCCTTTTGTTGCGCTGCAGACGTTGATGGTTTGGCTTGATCAAGGATCATGTCTTGCTAGCATGGAGCATTGCACTCTGCACACAAGTGCTGTAAACATGACCCCGCGTCTTGTATGAGAGGTGGCGAGACGAAAGAATTGGTAGCCGCTCTTTGAATTTCTTCCAGGCAGTCTTCACATGTGTTGTGGTTGCAAGGTCACAGCCACCGGCTGCCGAGAGCATGTCTCCCAGGTAGAAAAAAGAAGCTACAACCTCCAGCTTGTCTGATCCCACCTGGACTTCACTCTGTGACTTGTCACCAATTGGTCTCGCAGTGCCCTGGCATTCTCTGCACTTGAAATCTGGGTCCTCTGTCAGGTGCTTCAGCCCACTGCATTTCTTGTGTACCCACTTCTTGCAGAAGATGCTGTTGCTACCTACACCATTGCAGCAGACAGCACACGAGTACTTGCCTGAGTTTTGGAGAAGATCCAGATTAGTAACCCAGACCATGATCTTGGTCTTCCTTGCATTTACTCTCAGACCCTTTTTCTCCATACCTTTCTTCTACATCAACAGCCAACTAACACATTACTAAAGTGACTACGCTATGATGACTAGGTCGTCAACATACAGGTCCTCCTAAGGGACACCAGATCGGAATTCATGAGAAAGGGCTTCAAGCACAATGATGAACAGTAGTGGACTGAGTACTGAACCTTGATGGACTCCAACTTTTACCTCAAACTCTTCACTGTAACTGCCACCTACCCTGACCTGACTTTGTGCATTTGCACTGCCATGGACAAGGCGCACAATCCACTCCTCTACACCTAGTTTCCTCAGTGCCCACCAGATGACCTTCCTAAGGACCCTATCAAATGCCTTCTCCAGGTCCACAAACGCCATGTAAAGTCCTTTATTGGCTGCTAGGTATTTCTCCTGTCTGACAACGAAGATTGCGTCTGTTGTGCCTCTGCCTGGGACGAAGCCAAACTGGGACTCGTCGATTGACACCACCTGTCTAATGGGGCTGTCCACAATCCTCTCTAAAACTTTCATGACCTGCTCAGTCAGCTTGAGACCACGGTAGTTGCCCCTATCCAAGGCATTCCCTTTGCCCTTGTACAGACAGACAATGAAGCTTTGCTCCCAGTCGGAGGGGACTTTTCCGTCACGGATGATCGCATCTGCAAGGTCACAGATCATGGAGGTACCAGTGTCACCTGCTGTTTTTATATGCCTGAAGGGCCCGCTGCTTTGCCCGATTTCATCTGTGAGATGGCCTTCTTTACCATGTTAATGGTGATTGGGTTTGACCGGATCTTCCACATGTGGTTCATCAGATAGGTGGTCTGGGTCCCAGTCAAACTCAACGTTCAGGAGCCTTTCATAGTGTTCTAGCCATGCCTTCTGCTTGGAATACTAGTAATCACTCAATGACATCTCCCCTGCATCATTCTTCACCAGTTTAGTGTCACCCNGATCACTCAATGACATCTCCCTTGCATCATTCTTCACCAGTTTAGTGTCACCCACAATGTCTGCGTTCTGTCGATCTTCACATCTGGTTTGCAAGTCGGATGACTTGGGATCAATGTTCTAGTAAACCACCTTGTCGGCTTCATAACGAGCGTGATGCATTACACGTCTGGCAGTGCGCTTGGCTGTGTCGAATGCTGCCCTTGTGCCTTTACCAGTCTTCCATGCCTTGAAAGCTAGACGTTTTGTTGTAATATGGCCTTATCGACTTCCTCATTCCACCACCAGGTTTATATACGCCAGCGGTGGGGCTGAGTTGTGCCACATATCTCTTCAGTTGTCTTGGGCAAGCCTGTCTTGAGGTTGTTCCAGATGTCCTCAGTGGTAGCAGCGGCATCACTTGCCGACACACTGACATGTTCCTTGAATGTCTTTTCTGGAACCGACTGCTTGTTTGTGGATCCTTTAGCTTCCAAATTTTCAACCTGTACTTTCAAATGTTCGGTGGTCTATTTGTTACTTAGTATATTTTCTCTTACAAGTGAATTTTTATCATATATACGATATCGTACAGTGATACTATTCAGGGGTGGATCCAGGATTTGAGGTTAGAGAGGGGCGCAACTTAATGAGTCGGGGGATCTGGGGGCTGCCTTGAGGCACCCACTCCATGACAAAGCCTGGGGGGGGGTAAGGGGGGAGGCAAGGCCCCCTGGAAGCTTCGGGTTTTTACGGATTTTTTATGGCTTGAAGGTTTTCCTTGATGTAGTCATTTTCAATCCTTTTTTTTTTTTTTTATTTTATATTTGATGAGAAATTATTTTGATAAAAATACATCATCCCAATAAAATCAAAATATCAGGTTGTTTATTTTTCTGAGAGTCGAAAAATTTGATAAATTTGAAAATTTTAGATCGGGTGCACGTGTGATGCACCCCCTTTTTTCGGGGTGGTGTGGGGTGGGGGCAAATTTGTCGTTGTACATGTATATATAGCGTTTAAGCAGAGAAAATAAAACGTGACTACAGCAAAGATTGTGCTTTTATTTTAAATTGTAAATACAAAATCAAAGTAAAATGAATCATATTAGTTTTGTTCTTAGTATGAATTATCTTAATTTTTAATTTTTTTTTTTTTTTTTCGGAATTCCGGAAATTTATATTCTCTACGTTTTCATTTTGTGTTTCGTTATTTGACGTCACAGGTCAAGGTTACTCTTGCACGATAGCTATGGCAGGTGCGAGCTCTCAAACTTTTTTCGAGGGTACAGAAAAACTGTTAGAGTTTGGTTCAGCGGTGACAACGAAGGCGCAGATCTTGAGATGTCAAGCAGTAAGTGAAATGTTGGTCCCCATATTTCCCGCGTTTTCTCTATTTTGATCTTATCCAATCCAGGATTGTGTTTGAAACATCGTTATTAACGACGATAAAATTGTTTCCTATTAACAGGTTGGGAACACTTCCCCTTTAGCGAGATAATCTCGCTAAAGCGATTATCCCTCTCTAGCGAGATAAATATACCCGTTCAATCGAGAAAAACACGAGGAATTTACATATTTGTACTTCGCGTGAAAAAGAAGAAAAGTGCTATGTCCAATACTGCTACTGCAAATATGTAAACCAAACAAAAGATTCCGATGTGTATTGGGTTTCAGCGTCGTGCTCACTTACGAGCAATGTTGAATAAGAATCTCTTGATTAAGTTAATTCGATCAAGGTAATTCCATCATGTCACTGTTTGTCGCACTTATTGAGCAATGCACGGGATTTGCCATTATTTCACGAAAATCAGCAAACATGTGTATATCGTACTGTTTATTTTCTCGCTAGAGAGGGATAATCGCCTTTTAGCGAGATGATCTCGCTATAGGGAAGTGTTCCCAACCTGATTAAAGCTATGAAGTAACATTAACATCATTTACAGTGTTGTATTCAACAAGTCTGGGATGATCTCCCGATTTGGCTATTTTAAGCTTCATGGATTTTCGACTTTGACCAAAGTTTAACTTTGAATGCGCGTGCATTGTAATTTCTGATGTCTAAATTGTATTACTACTCTATGAGATCTTTCCATTTGAATGATGAACCGGTCGCTGTGGCTCAGTGGTAGAGCTCTCGCCTCGTGATCGGGAGGTCGTGCGTTCGAGCCCCGACTCGGCCGCGTCAAACCTAAGACGTGAAAATAGGTAGTGATTGCTCCTTCGCCAAGAGCTCGGCATTTAGAAGTGAGAATCACGGGTCTTTCGGATATGACCTTAAAAACGGAGGTCCCGTGTCGCAGCATGTGTGGCACGCAAAAGAACCCTCACTGCTAAAAGCCATGAGTGCTAAACATAGGTCTAAAATTTGCAGTCCTTCACCGGAATGGTGACGTCTCAATATGAGTAAATATTCTCGACGGGACGAAAACAACAAATAATCAATCAATCAACCATTTGAATGAATAGTTTTGAAATGTATATTTCAAATATGTATTGGGATCTTTGTTATTGTGATGTCAAAATCATTATCCCGCACACGCTCGCACGTGCGCTGAAATCTGATTGGATGATATTCGTATTGCATATCTCTCTCTTTAATGAGGCTTTTGGAATGAAATGTGGATCATAGGTATATGCTGCAAATCTACAAGGGAGATTATTATTGTGGAAAAATGTGAGCGCATGCGTGTATAGCACGTGCAATATTCATATACATATTTCGGCTCTGTTCCATGTCTTTTACTGAACGTTAGAAAGTGTGTCTTATGTACAAGATTGGTGTGTAAAATCGCTTGCATTAAAACAAAATGACACCACTTGCTGAATGGAGAATGTTTGGGAAATCCGTAACGGTCCCGTTAAATTAGTACTAGTTCAAAATATGCGCCTAAATGTTGGCAAGATCATGAAATAATGGTTATCGTGGCTATTGGAGTTCTTGGAAATAAAATGTCTTCAAAAAACCAGCAAATCTTGAGATTGTAGGAATTTATTGGTAACGTGAAGACTCCACTGAAATTGATGAAAAGCATCTAGACATGTTCTTGTTACACGATGTGTTAATTGACACCCCCCTCTCTCTCCTCTCTCTCTCTCTCTCTTCTCTTCTCTTCTCTCTCTCCTCTCTCTTTTGAACAGTGGGACCCCAGTAAGTGATGTATACAACATCAGTGTTTGAAATCGCAGTAAAATTATAGCTGGACAATTGCGGGCTAACTACTTGTAAAATTCGTTAGCCTGCCAGAGAGCCACTAGCCCAGCAATATATTTTGTTGGTATACTAATTCTTATCTTATTCAAGCGATGATATGATTAAAACTTAATTCACATTTCGATTCCAATCATAAAAATGTCGATGTTATTGCAATTTCATTACCGATTTAATACATCTAAATTTCTCTCAGCGGAAATTTTAACCTGTCCGGTCGGGCATCTTTGCAAAGAAATGTGCTTGCCCACAGCAGAATTTTATGCGTCTGGCGGTTGGCGTATGGTTGTTTAAACACTGACAACATACAACTTTAAATTATTTAAGCGTAGCTATTTAAAATTTTTTTTAAATGCAATTTAGTTTTTGAATATTTCATGCACAAGGTCATTGGAATGAAAATATATCAATTTGAAAGTTCATATATTTTGACAAGAGGAATGTGCATGTCATGAGCTGTCGCTGAAATCACATGCAGGTTATAATATTCTGCAAGTCATGAGCTTCAATGATGTTGATCACTGTCAGTACATGACAATTTAACTTGCAGAGTTAATGTAATTGCAGTGTCCCCTTGCAACATTGTCAAACTTGAAGAGGTGCTTCATAAAAATAGATATTAATATTCAATGTCATCAGAATTTAAAATATAGATTATAGGACGTGTAAATAAAATGTATTGGGTTCACGGCGTATAGATATATGATATATTACGTACATTCAGTGTGCACTCTTTTAGATTGAAAACCGTAAAGTGTCCATTAAGTTTATGATAGCGTTGAATCTCGGCATTGAATCAGTCCAGTTATTATTGTAAATCAAGTCTGATACATGACATGCACATGTAGGTGAGATATAAGTATCAGATAAGACTGGAATCTTACGTAACAGTGAGCAGTAGGACACAAGATAAAGTGATTTGTAATGTTGATATCTACCTGTTATGTTATCTGGTGTTACACAAGGACAATACAGAATGTATTACTGTAACAGTACCTACTAATACTATTACCACGGTACCTGACACTATGCAATTTTACTCAGATTAGTATACTTTAGAACATATTGCAATATCTCGGTAATCTGTCACCTGATGGACACTACACATGAACTTGCAATGGGTAAAAGTACATTATGTAGAACATATTACAAGATCGGTCCACTGATACTTACACATGTACTGTGTATACTCAAGACACAAATACAATATAGAACATATATTACATGCATGTATGAACAAGACCTTTGACCTGAGCTGATATGTTAGTAACATCAGTGTTACATACATGTATACATATATTTGAGAAAAGTACCATCTTCAATTAATTAAACCAATTAATTGTTACATGGCAATCATATATAGTCTTTTGGTACGCTACACGAGTACTATTTAAATTGTTCATGGAATATGTTACATTATGAAAATTGTAATGGGTATGATGCTGTTTTATCAAAGATTGATTTGATGTTAGGACGAATTGTTGGTTTAACAGAATTTATGAGTGGGGACAGTTGTTAAACTTCATTTACTTAATCATACAGCAGGTTAATTATGTGTACAAACATAATTTTTACATCATGGAACATTAAATTTGATATCTCATTAATGTAAGCAAGTATATGGCATCAGATCTATTGAAATGGAGTTTTCACTCTGATCATTTGTTATGCATATTTATTATTTCATTTTCTGTTGACATCATCAAGTTGCTATATGGCCAAAATTAATGTGATGAATATTGCAGGTCTTTGTGCTACATGAATATATATACCCCAGCAACGAAGTTGGAGGGGGTTCTGTTATCAGGTTGTCCGTCCATCTGTTGAGCTATGGTTTCCGGGCTCCAAAGTGTTATGCTTTCCACCTAGAGTGTACAATCATTATGGTATACCCATGGACAAAGATAATGTTCCTTAGTCAGATTTAGGGTCAAAACATCAAAGGTCAAGCACACTGAACATGGAAGTAGCAATTAGCAAAGGGTTTTCCAGGCTCTAAAGTGTTATCCTTTCCTCCTAGAGTCGATCACCATATCATACATATCATGATATGGACTACGCATGTAGAAATATGATTTCCCCATCGGGAGATTGCATGGTAAGCAGGGGGTATTCTCTAGTGAGCATTGCTCGCAGTAACGCTTGTTGGTTACTAGGTGTTTTTCACTGTAGCAAATTTTACAGTGTATTTGATAAGTTTGTGATTGTCCATTATTCCACATTCCTGTAAGTTTTGGGTTTAATATNNTTTGATAAGTTTGTGATTGTCCATTATTCCATATTCCTGTAAATTTGGGGTTTAAATACATAAATACAAATACGATAATCGATCACAATTGATATTCATTTTCCCCCATGTATATATAAATAGCATTGTATATTGTAATTGGACGTTAATTATTGTAGAGAGGACTGGGAGAAGTTGCTCCGCATCGTTAGATGTGAGATAATTAGCAAGACCAGCGATGCTGACATGGACGCCTATGTCCTGAGGTGAGAGTCTGTCAATAGTTGTATTATTGATGCGAGATCTTTATGGAATTGCTGAGGTCCGAATAAATTATTCAAAAGTTTATCTTACTACAGAGTACAGAAAGAGCTTGACCCATGATCTTTGACCTTAAAAATTGTGACCCTTTTTGAAATGATTTCTTGGCATCTGCCATTGGTTGAGAATGAAACCTGCTTGGAAGCCTTTTATGATATCATGATTTTAACCCGACAACTAGAATGTGATAGAATATGTACTAGATCTAGAGGTTTGAACTTTTATTCATGACAACACCATGACTAATCAGACCGGGAAAAAGATTTCATGGCCTCCGGGTATTGTTTCATGATGTCTGTCCATTAAATATGTACATTCATTACAGTATTTATATAGTTGCTCTTTATTGGAAAGGATTGAATTAAAAAACAAACATTTTTATGCGGGGTTGTTATACTTTATGAATGTAATGGATGCATGGAATCTCTGAGGTCCAAATAAAATATTCAATGTCTGAGGTTTTAATCAAGAATAAAAGTGCTTTTTTTTTCTTTCAATAATTTTAAACAATTTGAGCTATTATTTATTAACTACTTTGATGCTTTAATCTGTAATTTCCACACTGATTACTAAGGTACCTATTATCATCTTGTCTGACTGCATGTCCTTCCTTCTGAAGAAAAAAAATGACTTGACTGCTGTTTGATTTGTTTTGCGTCTCAGCATGCATTTACTCATTTTTGACCTTGCCATGACCTCCACATGACAAAATAAAGTAGAAAATGTCTGGCTTCAAAATTCAATATCTGACAAGTGAATTATGCTCTTCAGTAAAGCCAGAATTAATTTTTGAACCAACTAAAAACTGTAAGAGGTCATGAACTACAATGTTTCATAGTCATACCAGCATAATTCTTCATGAAGTGCAATAGCAGTTCATACCCTCAGAACCAAAATTCATTTTTTCATATTTTACATACTGATACAGATGCTTTTCTTTCTGTAGGAATTTCAGTTATTAGAATAGACACGCTAAAATTATATCCACAAATTTATCTATAGAATATATTAAGAACATGGTGCTGGTTATTCGCAGCTTGTTTTTGTTGTACGTTATAGATCTAAATAAATGTTGTACAAAGAACAAGAAGGAATACTGTGAATTTGTTATTTATTAAAACTAATAAATGACCAGAAATAAAATTGCATATCTATATTAATAAAGAATCTAAGTATGACGCGAAGTATATGCACCTTGTTCACAACTACAGCAATATATATTCATGAGGAAGTAGCTTTCATTACAACTGGTCAAGATACGGAAGGCGAAAACATTAGAAATGTAAATATTGGAATGTGCATTTTCATTCCATACAATTTTTGATGTATTTCAGTGAGAGCAGTATGTTTGTGACGAAGACCCGCTTCATTCTGAAACCTGTGGACGGACCACCTTACTGCTAGCCGTGGAGCCTTTGGTTGACCTGGTGAAAGAGCAATGCGGGTTTACGAAAATTCTCTGTGAGTTGATGACTGCATGAGATGTATTGTAAATGTAGACATTCGCTTGTTTCATAGCAAGACGAAAATTTAGATCCTCAAATCTTCAAGTCTCTATCTTGCTAGTTCTAACAAGTTATGACAAAAGGTAAATTTGTCTCACTGTTTCATAGCAAGACGAAAATTTAGATCCTCAATATCTTTCAAAGTCTCTATCTTGCTAGTTCTACAAGGTATGACAAAAGGTAAATTTGTTTCATAGCAGACGAAAATTTAGATCCTCAAATCTTTCAAGTCTCTATCTTGCTAGTTCTAACAAGGTTATGACAAAGGTAATTTGTTGACAGACAAAACATATATTTACCTCCTCCCTACCACCCTCATCTGTCTTGATCTTAGATCATGATGAGTAGATACTGTAAAGGGGGTAATGTTAGCATGGCTTTTATTTTCGCTATATCCGTGATTATATCAACTATCGCAAAAATAAAACTCGGAAGTGGCTGTTCAATGTATTAATTGGGGTATATGAAAAGATAAAAATTGCAAAAATTTAGCCCCGCAAAATTAAAGCCCTTTACAGTATTAGATATACAGTATTTTAATTTCAGTACTCAGAGAGTGGGAGGAGTAAATATGATGTATTTTTAGTGTCTGTTGGTATGAGATGGCTGTTGAGAGAAATTTCTACTGCTGAGGGACGTTTGTTAGTTTCCCCGTTTTGAGATGGGGAACATTAAATTACTGTCCCTTGAATTGTCTGTTAAACTTTGGGACATCTTTTGTCTATTTTGACTGTGGTTGATATACAAAATGGAACTAGAAACCTTGTCAGAGGATCAAGGTGCTACACAAATGAAGAATCCTACATGTAGCTGTTCAGTTTGACAGATAAACATCATGCTTTCAATTCATTGATTCCAATTTTGGAGTTGAAATACTGTTCCTTCTTTTATTAGTGGATATGTAGTACATGCATCAAATGAAACGACTTATGATATTTTCATGTTTTATGTTGCATAGACTAGATAATTTTAAGAGTATCATATAAAAACTTGTGTGACAGTGTGATATGCATTGAATTTGTAATGAATTTGATGTCAAATTCTCTTCATACATTACAGGATGTTTTCTCTTCCTACATTACAGGATGTTTTCTACTCAAGAAAAAAGTTCTCCAAACCCGAGCAGCAGCACATGATTCACCAAAGCTTTGACGAGGAGGTCAGCCATCTGGACAAGTTGTTCAAAAGTACGAGCGATGTACCTTTTTCCACTAGTGAAACTGGGGCGTTTATAGCGATCCTGTGTTCTATCTGTCTGTCCGTTCGTCTGTCCCAGCCTCCCATGTGCTACTCCTTGAAAACCACTCAATAAATTTCTTTGAAGCTTTCAGGGATTCTTTGTTACATGATGCCATTGTGCATCTCCTATTTTGAATTTTGATCTGAATGATTTTTTTTTGGGGGGGTGGGGATATCACTTACATCAGATGTAATTTTGCGTTTTGAACCTCCCACCCCCAGATTGTTTAGTGACTATTACTGGAATGGAACATATTTTAATTGTCAAGATATTTAAAGACTTAAAAGGATTGGGCACAAGTTCTTAAAACTTGGACTGCCCACTGCTAGGAATACAAACATAGTTTTTGACTGTTAACATTGACTGTTGAGTCATTAGCCAGTTAAAAGGGAGAAAACATAAACATTGCATTAGAATTGACTTATTGTGAGTAAAACAGCACAAGAATGCTGGTCTGCTGCTTCTGTTTGTTGTGTTTTTGTGTTTACCAATTTTGAATCTGTGTAAATGATAAGAGTTGTCTATTCATGTCGCACTCTTTACTCTACAGATGGCGCTGCATATACACTGGGAAGGATAAATAAAGACTGCTGGTAAGTTCTGATTTTGAAAAAGAAAATCTTGCACATCAATGTTTAGACCTAGAACTATTTTAATAATATCAAAAAAGACACTCAGGCTATTTTCTGTACTCTATTTGTTAATGTAATAAGAACACTTTGAGAATGTTAACTTATTATCAAAAGATAAGAAACATTGAAAGATTACTTTTAATGAAGAAAAAAAAATGATGGGGAGTAATTTAGTAATACATTGTGAAATTATGGAATATGATAATTTAGAATTTATAAATTAAAAGCAATTATTATAACATCTATAAATTCAGAATTCGTAAAAGTGTATAATACAGTGGAACCCTGTTGTTATGTTTCTCATTTTTTTGCACAAAAACATAACACAATACCATACATGTGATATGTACAGACTGTACAA
>CAJDSM010018062.1:154-29171 GCA_903981925.1 Ostrea lurida
TGTCATTTTAACAATAAAACATTCTATCTAGATACACATGTATGCATGACAGTGATGCTATATATCCCCTCTACAACTACAGTTCCAACAAGGAAAACAAAAAATATTTTTTTTTATTTTGACTAAATTAATGATAAACTGAAATCCAGGAAACATGCTGATTTACCAGCAATACGACAATGAAGTCTACTGTTCTTTGATTCTCAAATTGTGTGCTTCAGTTCTCAACTTATTTCTGCTGTTGACATCAATTTGCCTCAAAAGACTGCAAAACAGGATTTTTGACAAAGCCACATTTCTTACTGTGTGAAAAAGACACACTTTCATGCAAGTTATTCTAATTTATTCACTTCATCACAGGAATTTTGCATAAATATTGTTTCTAAACTGGATACAGCTAATCACTAAGTCTGTTTCATCCTCTTGTTGGGATCATACATATATCTTTTGAATGTTAAACTAATTTTGATTGGTTGATGATCAGAAGGGGCTTCCTCAGCTTTGGCTTTTTTCTTTGATCCACCACTGTACCTTTGGTATGTCTCTGGTTTGATTCCCTCTACAACATAAACAAGATGTGTATGTCAAACACTGATGTGGTCAAGGTCAGGAGGTAAACTCCATTGTCATAAAGAATACACCAGTGAAAAAGATGGGTCGTATTAAAAGTTGTGATGTCTGTCCATCCGGCATCTGTCTGAAATAGTTTGTCATGGCCATAACTTCTGACCCTCTCTGTAGATTCAAACAATATTCAGAATTGTTGCCCTGGACACCAGGAAGTGTCATGACCTTGGTCCAAAGTCACTATGCACATAATGGTTGCAAACATTGTCCGCCACAACTGTTCCCGAGCATGGATTGGAAAATTTTTCAACAGAATTGCCTTGGACCCAAGGAGTGTGTCATGACATTGGAGTCAAGATTAAATGTGAAGGTCACAATGCAAATAGCAGGTTTTGAACCTTGTCAGGCATACTATTTCATTGAGTGCATTGAATATAAGAATAATATTTCAAGAGATTGTTGCAGACACAAGGAAGTCTGTCATGACTTGATTCAACATCTGGTCAAGGTAATGATCACAATGACAAATAAAGTTTTAGACCTTGTTCTGGGCATAACTTTTAGTTGAGTGCATGGATTGTGAAAGATATTATTCACATGAATTGTTGCATGAACCCAAGGTAGTATCATGAATTGACAAATTCAATTGTGTAAAGGTCTAAGTGTCAAAAGCAATAGTGGTTTTAACCCTGTCTGGCATGTTATCATTTCACCATGTGTCATGTATGAGAAGATAATAAGTTTTCCTCAGAAGTTGTTGCCCTTGGAAATCCAGAAATGTATGACTAGAGCATTAAGTCAAGTAGGGTCACAATGCACAATAGTGGTTTTAACCTTAGTCTGAAAAGGTGACACAAATCAGTCTGTAAGTATCCAGAGATTGTGTATTCAATTTTTAAAATGTCAACTTACGGGAATCTGATATTTTGATTTGCCCATTTGACCGAGATAGCTCCCCTCAATGGCCCTGTTATCCCTGAGGACAGCAATCACTTCAGGCAGGCAAAAAGCTTTGAGATATGTTTATTTCACTTTTTATAAAGATTTTTCACTATACTGTGTATCATCGCACTTACATCGTTTCCACCGCCACCTCGAGGACTTTGTTTGTAAACAGCTGGACATTGGTAGAATCGGTCTTCTTGGTGCTGGCGTGTCGATAAATCCTACCAACAACTGACCATGAAAAGCCAATCGACACATGTTTGCATAAATGTCGGTATCAAGTTTTGAGCCAATCACTAGGCAGTGTTCAGGACATGTGACAGGTCGTTCGTACTCGATCACAGCATACTGTCGGACTGGCCGTAGATGTCCGGATTCCTCATCACTGCCGAGTTTTCCTAGAAGTTCCTCCTGATACACATAATCCAAATCGAAATTGAATTCGTCTTTGACATTAGCTGGAGCTCCTTCATACAAACCGAAGAATGACACCCGTCCCATCACAGTTTCGTGGCCTGAGGTAATGTGGAATTTAGCTTTGGAGTTTACGGTGCCTTTGTAGTAGCCTATTTTCTCTACACTTACAATTCCACCACAGATGGTGGGAAGGGCACTGGGTGAGCAGACGAGGCCTCGTTCTAATAGTTTGGGGTCAAACTGGGTCACACAAATCCCAGCTCTATCTCCCTGGAAACAAAACACGAGTGTGTTCAATAATAAGTGTGTTCAATACATTAAATAACCAGTGACAGAAAAAAAAAGAAGAAAGATTGTACTCAATGTCCAGTGACTAAGAATTCCGTAACATACTGTGGTTTGTGTGTGCCAGAATTTCAATGTTTTCAGTATTTGTGTGGCCCATATACCTACTTCATAGAATATGTCTGGACTTTATATAGTGAAGCTTTGAATTTGTCCAGTCTTGGACTTTGTGAATTAGTGTGGCCCATGGCCTTCATGTGTTGAGTGTTCTTGATTTTAATTTTGTGAGTTTTATCTGTGTTGATGTACATACATATAGAGCAAAATATTCAAATGCTCATTCCCCTTTTTGATAGACTTTTTATAAAGTCTCTATGTACCTGCTTTCTTTCAAATCTTTTTCAATGATGCCAGAACACCAAGAACAGTATTACCAACCACATTATTTAAAACAACACAGAGAAATTTAAGCAACTTCATGTCTACAGTTTTGCCTGAATCAGGAAAAATTAACCGAACCACTTCTTTACAAAAAGTTTCTCAATTCGGAGTACCTATGAACCATTTTCAAGAATTCAGTTAAAAGAATATATGTCTTTCTTAAAAGATAGACTACAAAAGTTGATAAAAGTTATCCAATTAAATATCTTAATTTATAGCAAATAATTAATAATTTTTCTGACTGACACAGATTCTGGATTGTTAAGGTCTGCCGGGGTAATAATGCATTGTAAAGCGCTTTGAGCACTTAGGTGGATAAGGCGCTATATAAATCCAATCATTATTATTACCCATTGAACAAAATGGTGGATCATGAATAAAGCACAAAATTTTTTATTAATTTACTGCAAGGTCGAAAATGGCATTAGTGGAACCGATACTTGATTAATTGAGTCCACTAGTTACCTAAAAATGGTGGGTCTTAAATGAGGCACTAATTATGTATTGATTTACTGCAAGATCTAAAAGAGTATTAATGAAACCCGATACCTGATTGATGGTGTCCACTGGTTTTTTGAACATCTGGATGGACTTCACCTTCTTTGTCACTTTCATTGACGGGATTTCTATGGTCTGCAAATCAGAAAACAGTCATCTTGTATTCAGCAGAGAAAGGAATCACTGAGATGGTGTCCATTAGAAACTGTTTATAATAGTGAACTGAATGAGCCTAATATATGTGATGGACAAAACATGTCATAATGGTCTATCCTATGTGAAGGATAGGTAATGTATCAATGTGGGACAGGATATTTGCATCTTGAGGACGCGATGTAAATATCTGGAGATATAACATTTGAATCATGTGCAGGAAAAAAATTGTAAGATAAATTGAGGATTTTAAAGTGGGTGGAATTATATATGTAGCTCTTTGGTGTATCCCGAGTTATTCCAAAAAAGTTCCAGCTTTATTGGTAGAGAATGCATGTAATGACAAAGAAATTCAGAGAGCCCATCTTTTAGTCATATGCTGTTCCTATTACACACAAAATTTCAATCATGGTCTCTCCAGTTGAAGCATCCCTGATATTCCCCAGCAGAGTTTCAGTATAGGAAATACCCCAGACTTAGTGTGTTGCTTTTTTTCAAAAATGTCTGTGAGTGTGCTACATGTACTTACATCAGTAACACTCATGGAGCCACTTAGTGTGGTTCCAGTCATCACAGTACCCTGTCCTTTTATTGAGAAGCAGTGATCCACAGCGAAAATAAAAGGACCGGAATTCTCACGCTTGGGGAGGTACGTATTGTCACCCAGCACAGAAATCAACTCGGACAAACCAAGACACTCGGCACCATCTCCCTACAGAGAAAATCACTTAATTAACTACATCAGTTTCTACTTTATGATGTATTCCATGAGATTTAAGTTGGAAAGAAAACTTCATCAAATATATTGCTTATAAAATGAAATTCAGCCAAACAGGAAATTAAACTACATGAGGTTGAGGAATAGGCAGATAAATGCAATTGCATATTAAGCATTAATTATGAAGAGTAGACACAATCACAACCCTAGTATTCTCAAAAAGATGGAGGCTGGAGAAGGAACACAATTCCATGGTTACCTCAGGTCCCCCAGGCTTTGCTGCTACTGCACAAATTGGACACCCTCGAAACTTTGTGGATTCTAAAGTCTTGTGCATTCGTTTCTTCATCTGTTCATAAAATGAAGACAGGTAACAAACCATACTGAATATATGTTTAATACTGTTCTCTATTTGAATTTTATGTCTCAAACTCTATTTCAACATTATGAAAATAAACCATCTCACTTTTATACAAGATGTATTACAAAGTTTGTCTTTCAATAAGAAGGATATTGGTAAGATGAATTAACTGGATGACACATAGAACTCCAATTTGTGAAATAGAACACTTATTTTGAAATCTCTAGCATTTAATTGACGTCCTTCTGTCCGGCTCATATTTCCTGAATTCTTCAACAGAAATTGTTATAATTGATCATAAATGTTCCTTGAGACAAAAAATTGTGGACTGGTATCTCAAGGTCATTTTGGAAAGGTCAAGGTCACTCAGAATGTATAATGTCAGTTTTTGACATAAAAGTTCCTATCAATTGTATTTTTCATCAGAAATAACATGTCTTGGGACTGGGAACTTTCAGACTAAGGTCATTTTGAAAAAAGTCAAGGTCATTCAGAGTGTATAGTATACCTTATATAAGGAAAAGGTTTTTGAACAGGTATTGGTTATATATTATGTATACAAAAATGCAAACAGCTTTCAGACAAAAGTCACTCAAAACTCCTTTTGGAAAGGCCAAGGTCACTCAGAAATATACCTTATGTAAGCAAAGAGTTCTTTATTTTTAATAGATTTTGAATAGGTATTAGTTATATATTCAAGTCATTTTACAAAGTTCAATGCCACTATTAAGAACATACACCTTCAATGTATATGAAAATTTGTACCAAGGCCTCTCAAAGTCATTTTTAATTTGCAAAGGTCAAGGTCACCCAACATATACCTAATACACAAGAAGAGCTTCATTTTAACAATATTTTAACAGTTATTGACCATTGTGTCATTCACCATATGAAATAGTTCATTGATTTTAGATGCAGTTCAGGGAGCACCCATCAGTTTTCTTGACGTTCTTTACATCTGGCTACAATTTTCCCCTGCTGTTGATATCATTGATCAACCACACCAATTCTTACCTTTTCCACTTGAGCTTCTCTTTTCTCCTGAGGTATGAGGTCCACTTTGTTTAGCACAATGATCATGTGATCACAGGTTATCTCCCCTATCACCAGACATTCTGCTGTCTGTGTCTGCATTCCCTTAGTGATGTCCACCACGAGAATCATTAGATCTATTATCTGGGCTCCTGCTCAACAATATATGAAACATTAATATGGCTAAAATGAAGGAACTTATCAAATAGTCAGTACTCATGCACACCCAGGTCAGTGTTCCAGCGTGCCCAAAATAGAAGGGTGGCCGCCCATGGTGCCCTTACTGCCGCCCTTCTGCCCCGAGACAGTCAAATACGCGCCCTCTGCCCTGTTTACTTAAAATATCAAAATTTGTTTATAGCGTCCATCTTTCGTGTACAATAATTATCTATATCGGCATTTCCGGGGAGAGTAAAATTGCTCACAGGTGAATAGTGCGCATCGAACAAATACAATTAGTTATGAGTAGCAACCGATATAGTCAAACAACTATTCGGATATAGTAAAGTATAAAGTATTAGTATTGTATCAACAATTATTAAAAATCAATTGAAGCAATTCTCATAATCTAGGATGTTTCACTTGGCTGTGCAGTGAAATAAGGACTACCTGAAAACAGAAAACAAACAAATAAAACACTAAAAAAAAAAACACTCATTTAAACAACGCGCGAAAGTGCCCTTTCCAGCACCCTTCCATTTTCATTTTCAGGCTGGAACACTGCAGGTTAATTTGTTTCTGGCACTCCAACATCTATGAAAGTGATTCAAAATGAAAGAAACTTGGATTTTCCCCATCTTCGCTAGCCAAGAGTTTCCAGTCCACTCCAGTCCCCACTCTGCTGAGTGGAGTGGACCGAAAACCTTTGGCTAGCAAAGATGGGCTTTTCCAAACACTTTCACAATCACATCTAAATTGACGTCATTAACTTTTAGTTCTCCCTGCACTTTAATAACGTCACTGAATGATGCCACACCCCCAGATAGCTTTTCAGTTGACCAAGTCTTGATGTCAATCAACGGCTGAACTAAGGTGACCTACCAATTTGGAGTTTGATGTAGATTATATATTTACACATGAATCGTGTACTGTAGGTTTATGCCAATTATGGTACGCTTCACATATAATAAATTATAAAGAAATAACAGAAGCAGGCAGGGCATAATTAATTGTCTCCTGTATGGTGTTGTAGTGTATCTCAATGTATTAAATAATGCGACAAAATTCTGATGGCACTTGGTGATGTACTCCACTAAACATTTTAAAAGGGCCATTTATCGATTATTAGGACTCCTCCTCTACCATGTTACATGGCAAACTGATGAAGTCAGCTGCTGCTTTAACACAAGCTTTACAACGCACCTCCAATAATTGTTCTGATCAGTGACGCGTGACCAGGACAATCCACAAGCGTATACTGAAGCCGCTGACATTGTGGGGCCGCCGGTTTCAGGTGATCTGGGACGTCAATGGAAAATGATGAAAAGCCCAGATCGAGCGTAATACCACGCTCTCTGCTCTGGGGATTCTTGTCGAAGCTTGCTGTACTCTCGATCGTGCTCAAAGCTTTGGATAAACTTGTTTTACCACTGTCAACGTGACCGAGCACACCTACATTGAAATTGAAAGTAGCCATCATTTAAAAATTTTAGGAACTCCGAACCCAATCCTATTGTTCCAAATAGGTTCGTTGTGAGCCGATAAAAACGTTATGCCCACCCGGACAAAATATATTGTCCTCCTCTCTTTTACCACTGGTATCTAATTCTTATCAATAAGTAGATATACGGAGAGAGAGAGAGAGAGAGAGAGAGAGAGAGAGAGAGAGAGAGAGAGAGAGAGAGAGAGAGAGAGAGTTAGTTCCTAAATACCCCCCTCCCCCTCTATTGATTAAAATTGTATTCAAAATTCAAATGCTTATGCTTTTACGATCTGACGATCTGAGTGGACTCCGAAATATACATTGAGACATTAGATAGACACATGTTTAAAAGTACTTCTTTTTTTTCTTTTTTTTTATAGCAAGTTTTCTTTCTTTTTTTTTTTTTTTTGGAACAAAATGTCCTTTTTTTCCCCTCTTTTTTTTAAATATTGAAATTGTTGTAATTTATATTACAACTCGTTGCAGTACAAAACAATCAGGTAAAAATGCACAAGTGTAACCTTCTAGCGTGTACTGCGCATTGATAGAGTTGCAGCGCATAGCACTTTACAGCGTTTTTCTTTCAGTAGGCCTATACATTGTATATCATCATTTGGATTGAAAATGTTTAAAGGGTAATACTTCTGTCTTGACTAAAGTTATAAATAGGGCAGTCATATAGCAGTTTCACAAAAGTGACAAAACCGACATTTATTAAAATTTTACGGGAATATATTAAAAAGGAAAAATCTTTAAACACTTTTTATCAAGCTAGATTAGCAGGCCCCATGTTACGTAATACTTTTAAGCAAGCATCTTGAGGTAGAATAGATAATGGTTTGTTCAAATCATGACCACTGGGGGTAGATTGGGTGCCACAATAGGGAAACGAAGTTTTAAATGGGCATACCTGCATGAGAGGGAAAGAAAACCTCAGGCTTTTTCTTTTTCTCAACGGTACCATGATTTGTCATATTTAATATGTCAGCAAAGTGAATTTACAAAGTTCTAGCGGTTATATTCCTTGGTACAAAATAAAAAAATAACCCACGGTGCGCGCCTCAAAACTGTATGGAGACTCAGCGGAAAAACTTCAAACTTTTGAACTAGTTAAAACAGTGGACAAATCAGAATTTTAAGAATCAAATAAAAAGGTGAAGATAATAAACATTGACCAATCCCAATAAATTCTAAACGGAATACAAATTAAGAGCTGGGCAAACGCGGATCCTTGGACATACGGATCCCTGGACACCACAGGTGGGACCAGGTGCCGAGGAGGAATAAGCACCCCCTGTCGACCGGTCACACCCGCCGTGAACCCTTTTGTCTCAATAAGGTAAATGACGTGATTCGTAATTAAAATCAGCGTATAAAAACGGCCTAACAATAAGTATGAAACACACAGACAGCCTTTGATCCAATGGCAGGTTGCACTGGCAAACTAGATCGTTAAAACGACCAAAGAATTTATGAAATGCGACTGTCCAAACCCCTGCAACATATACGCGTTTGTCAGTAGCCTGCCTCGATTTAAAAGCTGATAATAAAAGATAATGCGCAGAACAAGCTCTTGCGTATCGAATAACTTACGAGACATTAACATCATATGCATGATGATGAAATGTTGCAACATAAATTATATGGAAAGTTGACGTTGGAGAAGCTGAAATCATCCCTTTTGTCATGAAGTTGATTGTTAGTTTCCCGTTATGTTCAATAAAATATCTAAGTTTAAAGCAGAGGTGGAAGAATCTGGGGTCTTTTATTTCGAGTTCATTGGGATATATCAAATTGACGTACATTGATAATTATATTAATAGACCAAAAGTCGTCGATGTATCTAAATGTAATGGTCATGTAAAGGCCACAGCTAAAGACTTTTTCTTCTGTATAAGCTTTTGAATGAATTCTGCCTCGTAATAAAAAAAACAACAGGTCAGCTAACAAAGGAGCACAGTTTGTGCCCATGGAAATTCCAAGATAATTGGAAGACCTGCATGGTCACCAAAGACTACAAGGATGTTGTCAATAAGGAACTCAAGCATCAGTTTTACACACATACTTTACCCAAAGGAGCTAAACACGCCAGTTTGTGTGTAAAATGTCCATGCAGAACTTACTCATTGATATATTAATAAAAGAGAATGTTCAACTTTATGATATATCGTTAAATAGGTCTAAAAATATATTCTCATGAACTGCTAGGCTCCCGGGGGGACCTCTTCCTATATATTGCTATACACAGACGTGCCGCTGGTATGGGTCGCTTTTTTGACAAGTCAAATATATCAATGGGGTGCCATTTTCATCAATCTCTTATATCAATGGGTAGGCAATTTTTAATATGCCAATTTATTTGCTGGAGTTCATCCTCTAAGAAGGTTTGTAATCATAAAATATTGGGACATTTTCCCCGAAATATAACTAAAACCCGGGTATAATTACAATATGCACTTACTTGAATGGGCGGCAACTATACATGAATAGGTCACAATTTTGGTATAAAATATATGATTGGGTCAGAATTTCCAACAGAAATATATGAATGGGTATGGTTTCAAAAATATTGAATATATTTATGGGGTGGTTTGAAAATCTCAGCGGACGTCTGTACCCAAAAGTATAGGTTGAGACCCCCCGGCTAGGCTATGATTAGTCTTGAATCTAGCCAAACATCCTCCGGTAATGCAGACTCCCATTTACTCGAACCATAGCCATGGAGGGTAGAGCGAGGCCACCTTAGGGATCAAATTTTTACATGGCAAATACACATTTTTTCCATCTTCTTCTCATTGACAAGAGCAATAGGGTCCTAGTAAGTCATATTAACAGATTCAAGCCCCATCAAATCATGACCCAGTTGAATGGGGCCTCAATGGGAATAAGTTTAAAGAATTTTTTTTTTAAATTCATTTTTAAGAGCAGCAGGACCAGAATTAGTCATATCAAAATGCAAGCATCTTCAGGCTATGCAGATTCAAATTTAAATGATTCATACAATTGTAGTAGTTATGGCTATGTGGACTGTGGATATCGGCCTGGATAGCTCAGTGGTGAGAGCACCTGACTAGTAATGCAGGGGTCCCGGTCCAGTCACTTATTATCTCATTCTCTCCCTTCCTGTTACATTTGGTGCCGTTGACAGCCCCTGGAATTGCAGGTGAATTTCAGTCCCGCCAGGAGGTTAGAACCTGGGTAGTTGTCTTCGGGGACGAAAACACTTTAAGGAGGGAGGAATGTAGTAGTTACGACTATGTCGGCCGTGGATATCGGCCTGGATAGCTCAGTGGTGAGAGCACTTGACTAGTAATGCAGGGGTCCCAGGTTCGATTCCCGATCCAGTCACTTATTATCTCATTCTTTCCCTTCCTGTTACACAATAATCACACACTAGGCCTCAATTATCTACTCAGTGGACTATCACTGATAATTGTCAACATTTACTGACCACTATAGTACAGGTCCATCACTGACCACCATAGGCCAAACCTATCACTGACCAGAGGCAGCATCTATCACTGACCACACCTATCATTGACCACCATAGGCCATGTCTATCACTGATCACAGGCAACATCTATCACTGACCACAAATCTGCATGGATGTTCGAGTACTGTAATCTTGTGCTGCTAAGCAGTTGACAATTTTCAATGTGATCTCATCTGGTGTAACACCATTTTTAAAATAGCAGCTTGCAGTCAGAGATATCATTGGTGATCTCGGCTGGTATAACACTATTCAATAGCAGCTTGCCGTTAGAGAATGTGATGCTGAAAAGGATTGAGGTGATATGGATTGAATTCCCAGAGCCTGTCCAAGACAGAACGTAGAACACACCATAAACTGACCAAGACAGAACGTGGAACACAACATAAACTGACCAAGACAGAACGTGGAACACAACATAAACTGACCATTCTCACAGTACCCTGGTAATTAAACATCCTTTCTTTGGGTCAGAAGCTTGTCACACTTAACCAAGGTCATTGTCCTGAACCATGACCAAACTGGCCAAAGTATGCAATACCTAGATTACACATACGAGACATTTCTCAATTCTACCAACCTCTGAAAAAAGAAGCAATTATCAAAAAGATCTTTATTTCATGACATCTACTTCTACAATATCTCATAAAATTTCAATAAATATTTNTTATTTCATGACATCTACTTCTACAATATCTGATAAAATTTCAATAAATATTTTTTTACATCTGCTTTTCTGTCAAGCTTTAAATTTATGTTACATCCGTTTGTTATCAGTGTCATAATTCATTATTGTTTTAAAAGCAGCAATGTCTATAAAGAAGTCATTTTCCATGTAGAGGGGAACGTTTTTCACCCTGACCCGTTCAAACAGTGTGGGGGTGTCCACAGTTTCTATATCAGCCTTAGTAAATGTCATGTCCTTCTTTGTGCCGATAAACGTCAATCTCGTCACGGTAAATGTCTTTGTTTGTTGATTGTAGTACAGGGCAGTAACATAGCGGTAAACCAACCAATGAATGATGACCGGCTGTAAGAAAATGAAGAATCCTGAGAGTAGACCGCATGTTGCCTGTAGGAATGGGGGGAGGTTTTCCGCCCGCATGAAGACGTATGGCAGAAGAGCCATACAAGTCAGACTGGACGACACAGACAGGATTTTAAGTCCACGGACTCGTCCACCCATTGGTCCATAATAGACCAGATCACCTTTCTTGGGGTCATGTAACAACAATCCAGAATCTTCATGTCGCTCCGCTTTTGTGGTCACTGACCGACATCCGTAGGAAGAACCTAAACCCCAGAGATTTCTATACTTGATCAAGTCTGATGATTTTTGGAGACCGATTGCCCATCCGGAGTAAAGTCGTCCATTGCCAGGCTGAAAGGTGTCTCCACTGATGAGTCTTGACAACAAAAATCTGGTGCAATACTGTAACAGAAAACATGCCTAAAAGTAACATGCATGCATGGAGCAAATATTGCTATACTAAACGAATGAAATTGACAGTATTATGCAATGGGCATTCATACACTACAGTCATATGCTATAACAGACCTATTCTCTTACGACATGTGGACAGGCATAGCCTACATCGAGGAACATTTGTGATCAACTTAAGAGAAGTGGACAGATAAAGCATCTATGCTTGTCCACTAAAGAGAATGAAACAGACCAATAAACTTTCAAATTTATCATCTTGTTTATCATCAATACATACTTATATTGTAAATATTCCACAAAATAAAATGAATAATTTAGTTTTTTCACATTATTTCGGTCGATAATGCATATTACTAGGAAATTCGGTCTAACCGGTCATCAAAATGATCAGACTGACCTTCTGTTGTGGATAAGCTTGCGCGGTCCGGAACGATAAAACTGGTCTCCAACGATTCATTACAGATATTTACTGAAAACCACAAGTTAAAAACATTCTAATTTCATACATGTATTCTTTGCCGGCTTGAACCACGGGTCACAGGAACTATCACAGGAACGGGCAATGTCATGTGGTTTATAATTCTGTAAACTTCGAACCCGATCCAAAATTCCATAAAAATTCTTACAAAGACACATCCCTGGTTCCAGTAAGTGCTCTACCAAGCCTCTATCCTTGCTGCTAACCAAACTACTGACAGCTGTGAAATATACTGTTCCATTACATATTCCAGAAGTGGTGTCAATCAGATGTGGATTCTCAAAAACTCTAAGCTTTTAGAAAACTTCAAGTCACGAGATTTTTCTAAAATTGACTGCATCAAAACGTATGATTTCTCCACACTTTATGCAACAATTCCTCACGATAAAATCAAGACATTTTCCTGATAATTGATAATTGCTTTTTGAACAAAACAGGCACCCGAAAATACAAGTTTCTGGGCTTGGGAAACAAGATACATTTTTGTTAGAAACCACTCTGATTGTCCACACAAGTACTCTGAAGTAGATATTAAGAGCATGCTTGGGTTTCTCATAGATAATATTTATGTAGTCTTTGGAGACCATGTTCTCCAACATCTGTTGGTATTCCTATGGGCACTAATTGTGTCCCCTTATTGGCAGAACTTATTTTTATATTCATACGAAGCAGAATTTGTTCAAAAACTGTTATGCCGTGTCCTTCAACCTTACATATAGTTATATAGATGATGTCATATCAATTAACAATAATAATTTTCATAACTATGTCTATTTGATACCCTGACGAACTCGAAAATAAAGGACACCACAGAGTCTGACAGATCTACTCCCATGGGTAGGGACGTGCCGCTGACATCGCAGACCCCCCACCCTTTTCATATATTTTAGATTTGAGAATTGTATATCTTTTCATATAATTTTCTGTTCATATGGTGACCATTTCCCATATGACATTCACGGGAACTGCTGCTGATAAACAATATACAGGGATGGACAAAGTGATCATAAAGTTCAATTCTATCAACTGTTTTGTGTTAATTGATTAAAACTGGACTAACTATGTTTATTTATGTAAGATTTATCAGAGCCTCATCAGCTGGATCAAATTAGAAGGCTATTCATTATAATAATTGAGTAAACATTAATGACCTTATTATATATTTCATGCTGATTTCTATACCTTGTCATATATTCTGAAGTGGAAAAGGGCTATCTATTCCAGCGGCACGTCCCTATCTATCAGTATATAGGAAGTGCCCCCCCCCCCCCGGGATCTACTTCATATTTGGATATTTTACTCTAATGGCAGACTGACAACTACATTATATGATAAACGTGATGACTTTGCAATCGTCAACTTTCCTTTTCTATGTAGTAATGTACCACTATCACCTGCTTATGGTGTGTATGTCTCTCAGTTGATTCCATACGCAAGAGCATGCCAAGCGTACGAGGACTTTTTAAAGCGAGGCCAACTACTAACAAAAAAGTTGATGTTGCAGGGTTATAACGAATCTCGTTTAAAGTCATCATTTCGCAAATGACCTTGTTTGCGATTACAAAGTCATATGTTGACTGCCTTTGTTAGACTGTAATTTTCGTACGCGATTTGACGACGGGTAACCCCGTTTACTATGTTTCAACTATGGGCTCACGGCGGGTGTGACCGGTCAGCAGAGGATGCTTGTACTCCTCCATGGCACCTGATCCTACCTTCGCTTTTGTCGGAGGCCCGTGTTGCCCAACACTCGATTTTGTGTATATGTTTTTTGGACTATGATTACGTTTAACACATTGTTTATACTTCGCCAATTTATATCTGAGTGATAATACACCGGGGTGGAAGGGGGGTGTTGGGTGTTCGAGATTTTCATTATCATTATTGATATTCTTGGGGCTGAAACCTTTCATCCTCTTATAATGAGCATTGTGGATCATGAAAACAGTACAAAAAGAGGTCGGGGTGGGTGGGGTTGAAATACATTTAACGTGATAGACTTCAATATCATCTGATTTTTCAATTGCACAGGGAACAATATAGAAGCTGGTCGTGAATTCTTGACTTTTCGTCAACTCATGTGCTGATGTTTTCTGGTATGAGGTACTGTTTAGACAAGAAGACTTGTTGTAATATTTTTACTATATGAAAAGGTGAGTGATCAGTCTCGCAAGTCCCAAACAGAATACAAAATATGAGTTGGGCAAACACAGATCCCAGGAATGGCAGGATATACCAAAGGTGGGACCAGGTGCCTAGGAGGAATAAGCATTCCCTTTAAAGAATGTCTTAACAATGGCTATGGAACGCGTTAAGCGGCATTTTATCCAATGGCAGGCCATAATGGCAAAGTTGAAACTAGATCGTTATAATGACCACATAATTTGCGAAACGTGGCATTTGAAACCCATGCAACAACAACTTGTTCGTAAGTAGCCTGCTTCGATTCAAAAACTGATCATATGCAGAACAGGTTCTTGCGTATCGAATCAGTTGAGAGACATACACATTATATGCACGTAATGATATAATGTTGCAACATAAATATGGGAAGTTGACGATGGAGAAGATGAAATCGTTCCGGTTATCATAAAGTTGAGTTGTTAGTTTGCCGTTAATTAACGTCTACATCTATGTTCAATAGAATATCCAAGTACGAAGCAGATATGATATGATATGCAAGTCTCTGTGGTGACTTTTATTTATATTTCGCTGGGATATATCAAATCGACATATGAATGAAAATTATTTTAAGTCGTCGATATATCGAAATGTCGAATTAAAGCCCACCGCTTGATATTTCTTCTTTTCGTGTAAAAGTTTTTGAATNATTTCTTCTTTTCGTGTAAAAGCTTTTGAATAAATTCGGCATCGTAAGAATATAAAAACAGGTCAGCTAACGAAGGAGCAGTTTGTAATTATATGATAATTGTTATTCGTCTCTAAATAATATTTTTTTTAATTTGTTGCAATAATCTTCCGTTCCATGCCTGATGAATGATTGCATAATTTGTTTGTGGTTAATTTCTAATGAATGATGAAGATTCATCTGCGTAAATTTGGTTAATCCGTCTTATCGCATATTACTGTACATGTAACTCTTGATGCGTCTTAGCTCGGAAACGATGATACCGAATATGCCGCCCGATCCTCCTTCTGAAACCCTAAAAGAAAAAGTCCAAGTAAAGAAAGGATAAAGTATTTCTGAATTTATTTATTTGTATTGATAATTTTGAGCCAGAGGCTTTATGGTATCGAGGGCTTACCATGCAAACACAAATCTTACAATCTCGAGAAGGACGTCATCCTCGGACGTCATGTAAGCCAAAAGTTCCTGTGCTTCTTGTACAGACTTTCGGGTAAATTTCACAGACCGTTACATATATTTTCTATAATGGTCTCAAGAAACTTTTGCCATATATATGAACTGTCAAAGAATATGTAGACTGAAATATATTTCTAAAAAGGGGTAATTTGCGCGATGAAGCGATGCTCAGATTCAATACACGACTCCTGCAGTGAGTGTATACTCAGTCAATTTTGTAACAGGAAGGGAGAAAATGCAACGGACCAGACCGGGATTCGAACCCGGGCCCCCTGAATCTCTAGTCAGGTGCTCTACCAACTTGGCATTTGGCCAGAGATGTAGGGGCCCGGGTTCGAATCCCTGTCTCGGTCCGTTGCATTTTCTCCTTCTCTGTTACATTTGGGTGCCGTTACCACCCTTGGAATTGCAGGTGAAAATCCTGCCAGGGGCAAAGAACCTGAGTTGTGTGTCTTCGGAAACGAAGACAATTTAGGAGGGAGGAGTGTAGCGTCAGCCGGGTTCGATCTCCTGGTGCCAGATAGCTCAGTTGTAGAGTACCTCGACTAAGAATTCAGGGGTCCGGGTTCGAAATTCCGGTCTGTTCCGTTGCATTTTCCCCCTTCCTGTTACAATTGGTTTACCGACACCTGTAATTCGTCCATGACGTCCACGATTTTCTGATACTTGCCCTCGCATTCTTTCAGTTGTATTTACAAACTAAATGGGCATAGACACGTTTTGAGCTAAAAATGTTCAAATTTTAGATTTCCATTTTTGATGTTTACAACGCTCACTTAAGGTATTTCTAATGGTCAGCAAATATTTGAACGTCATTTGTTGAATTACGAGCGAGATACAACACTTACAGTTCTTTGTTATGCAAACAAGACTGGTTCCATGTGTTTGTTTACATATACATGTATTGAATATGCTAATAAACGTTCCGTTTAAAGCAGATATTTTCAAACTACAAGTTCAATCTGAACACAATTAAAACAGTTTCTAGTGTTTCTCATATCTCATTTTGTATTAAACACAGTATTTTCTGTGAAGCACGAGCCTTGTTTACATAACAAAGAATTGTGAGCGCTGTATCTTACTTGTAACTCAACATTTGACATTCAAATTTTTGCTGACCATTAAAAATAACTTGGTAAAAGCATTTTAAACATTAAAAATGCAAATATCAAATTTAGCTCAAAACGTGTCCACGTCCCTTTAAGAAGCAGAGCATTTCCAGGAGTTTATTTCCAATCGTTTCCCCAATAGTCCTACCTAGCTAGACTTGTAAAATCAAGAATTCCTCCTCAATGATGGACAGGGCATTATCTAGTACCTAAAAATCTAAGATAATTGACTGAAGCTTCGTTTGCCTACGGCTTAATGAAATAAAAACGCCTTCTCTGATGTGATTCACTCCTAGTCGGATTATCCCATTCTGAACAGTTTTGCGGGTATATGCTGCTGAAAGTGCAGAGAAGAGAGCTGTTCATCATGCTTTGCCAACAGCTGCAGCGTTACCTTTATTTGAGGAGTCACTTGTGGCATCCTCTCCATGGAGAGGAATATTTTGTTTCCCACAGAGAATGACCGCATCTACCATTTTCTTAAGCAACTTCATGTTGCGATGATACAGTGTCTGACTGTACTGATTGAGATTATATCGTTACACTGTTCAAGTCTCTGCAATGCTATCCCAGCTGACAATCAGGTATATCCGAGTGTCGTCCGCATAGCAATGATAAAGTGGAATTGGAACTCTTTATACAATGAAGATCCCACAGCAATTGGTTGACTTCGGCTAAATCATATTACCAAAACTTTCTTATATTCGAAGAATTATACAATTGACATACAAGAACAATACCATTGAAGTCACATGATAAGTTTAAGAATGCCAGTATTTTCAAAGCTTCAAGAATGGGGACGGGTATGTTTGTGCCTGAGTCTCAATCATTACTATAAACTCTATTCCATGTGTAAAAAAAAAAGAACCTATAGAGAACCCGTAAAAAGGGAAAATGAAACAATTTCTCCCATTAATCTCAGTAAATGTTATAATCCTAAAAAAAACAAGTGTGATTTTGTGATTCACTAAGCATATATTGTACAGAATCGGACTGTTACATGTGGATTGTGTTTTATGTTAATAATGGGCGGATCATCTCGTGGTTGACCAAACTACACACGACCTAGCTCCAAGCCTCGTATAAAAGCCACGTGACAGCAGCAGGCCCAGTAGACCTCGTTACGATGCGCCTTGCCATAGTTCTCGTCATTACTTTCTGTGGGGTGTGGCAGACCTCCGCCAAGCCCTACCCCGGGGACTGGAATCGCTGTAAGAAGCAGTACGAAACACTCCGTGCCGAAGTTCGACATCTACAGAAAGTCATCTCGCAGCTTCAGTATGCTGTTTCAAAGTGCTCCAAATATTATGTAACAGGTTAAAAATAAATTGTATCGGTTCTAACGCATTGGCTCGAATAGAAATGAAAGTTTCATAAAATGTTTTGAAGAGCTAATTTTGAATAAATTGAAAATAGATAAAAAATGAAAACAATGCAATATTGAAGAAAATTTCCTTCAAATGTTCATTAATTTAGAAAGAAATCGTCGGTAATTTGTTGAGATATTGGTTTTATGCGGTAATTGGTTTCAATAATGCTACAGCAGATACGTCTGGTACACTATCACATAGGCATTTTGGAAGACATTTGATAAGCGTAATGCTATCCGTTTACCATCTTCCCACGTCAAGGATTTCTGATCCGCTCTGCTCCATATGTGGAGCGGAGCGGATCAGAAACCCTTGACCGGGAAGATGTCCATTTACCAAACTCTCAGAAAAAGTCTATGCGTCAATGACCACTGTGTAAGCAGAAGTGAGATACAATGTTAGCCAGTATTACCAAAAGCGAGCATTTTTAAAGTTAACGGAATTATGTAAACATATTGCGATTTTCTCCACGTCATAAAATTGTTAATAGGGTCTGCTTGTGTCATAGTTCTAATGGTCGTATTTACGTCCAATTCGTGAACATTTCAATCAAATTGGGGGATTAAGTGGGGAACGGGGGGGGGGGGGCACATCCCGTCACTCCTTAATTTGACCTAAGCTTTCCTTACCTTACAATATCAATTTTCATAAAATCCTTTGGCTTGTAGAGGCCCCTCCCCCAGTATTATTATCCCAAAATATGTACCATATTAATTTTTCACTCTGATTTGTTGTTAGCTTTTTGCTTTTCAATAGGTAAAGACAACTCCGTAAGAGAAAAAGTTTAGATACAAGGGGTAAATGTTATAATAGAAAAGGCATACTTTATAAGATAAAGTATATGAAAGGTAGCAACATACTTAAAGCATCATAATTATTTTGGTCTCTAGAAGATATAAAACATTTGATAGCATTACATCACTACACACCTCATTGATCTCTGTGAATGTTGTGATTTTGTTTCAGGTCCTAAAGGTTTGCCCGGCCCTCCTGGACCAATGGGCCCTAAAGGAGATCAAGGGCCCCAGGGAGAGAAAGGACATCAAGGAATGAAAGGGCTAGTGGGTCTCAAAGGTGATACGGGAGTGCCAGGAATAAAGGGCGATAAAGGTGACAGAGGGCCACGGGGATTCACGGGAGTGTCTGGTGAAAAGGGCGATAAAGGAGACACTGGCCCTCAGGGGGATACTGGACCGATGGGTCC
The DNA here is from genome assembly GCA_903981925.1 of Ostrea lurida. Lineage (NCBI taxonomy): Eukaryota > Metazoa > Mollusca > Bivalvia > Ostreida > Ostreidae > Ostrea > Ostrea lurida. The sequence continues at coordinate 19,634 of CAJDSM010018062.1, forward strand.
TCAAGGAATGAAAGGAGAGAAGGGAGAGAAGGGGAACACAGGCGCAAAGGGAGAAAAGGGAGACCAAGGCGAACAAGGACTAAAGGGTGATCAAGGTGAACAGGGAGAGAAGGGCGATCAGGGACCTCAAGGACCAACAGGCGACCAGGGGCCTCAAGGAGAAAAGGGACCAAAAGGGAATACAGGTCCTCAGGGTGTGCAGGGGCTAAAGGGTGACAAAGGAAGTACTGGTGCCAAGGGACAAAAAGGCGACCAAGGTGAAAAAGGAGACACCGGTCCCCAAGGGTCCGCTGGTTACCCAGGAGGCAGAGGGCCGACCGGACCTCAAGGTCCTCAAGGACCCCAGGGAGATAAAGGACAGAAAGGAAACCAGGGTCAAAAGGGAGATAAAGGTGACACAGGTCCTAAAGGTGCAAAGGGACCTCAGGGTCCTCAAGGGAATAAAGGGGCCAAAGGAGACCAGGGAGCTACTGGAGAACAAGGAGAAAAGGGAGATAAAGGAGCGAAGGGTTCCAAGGGCAATAAAGGCGATAAAGGGGACCAAGGACCTCAAGGGGAGGTAGGGCCAAAGGGGGATCCAGGTCCGAAGGGAATGACAGGACCAAAAGGAAACAGAGGACCAAGGGGACCTCGTGGCCCCAGAGGCCCTAGAGGACCCAAGGGGGATCCGGGTAAAGCAGGAGTATATAATCCATACTAAACTTCTTCATGTTGTATAACTTATGGAAATCTAGATGATACTATGAATATGTTTTAAAAAGAATCATAAAAGTCGTACCATATTTTTTGTTTGTTCTTACTGATACGTCTTCATGAAACTGTAAAAATAATGTATGTAAATATTTCGCAATGAAATGGAAACTTCACCTTCCCTTTTTGGAGTATGAGAACTCTAAATAATCATAGTTGCATATAAAAACTACTTTGGACTAAGTGTATTTCACACACCATCGGCTTAATCAGTTCATTTATTCACTCAAGTCATAAATCAACGTGGATGTAAACAGCGATATTGTAAAATAATAAATAAGACTTAGAGGTACGAAGCGTAATCAACCGTGGGTTCAAATGATGGTACGCCTGTTGCAAAACGGAACCTCTGTATTACTTCGAAAATCCAGCTCGAATTGAGGATCCCTGAGTTTTGAAAGGACTTTGTACAAGTGGTGTAACTTAAGGAGGCATACTACTACATTGTCATAATATCCGACCTTACTTTTAAATCATGAACGAAAATACAATATCATCAGCAAGATTTGTCGATTTCATTCAGATTAGCACGTCTACTGCTTAACTGTATATCATTTTCACACCCCCCCCCCTCCCGATTGCTTTCTACTAAAACTGTATTTTCTGGCTAAATAAAATTCACAATTTGAAAAGTTTTCATTTTCAGAAAATATTGTATCAAGTTTCCACTTCATCACTTCATTAAATTCTCCGGCCTGCTTATGGTAGCATCACCTTCCTTACAGATATATAATAAACATAAAAAATGTGCGTTGGATATTGAATAAATTAAATACAATAAATATAAAATCCACACCCCGCTTCTTGATTGCAATAATACAGAAGTAATGTAAAAAGATCATTAAATTTATTTTTTTCTTTTAAATATCACCACATGAGAAGTATGTTCGACATCAACACTTGCTGGGAGATTTCGGAGACAACCTCGCTTGGCCATCTGCGTCAGAGCTAAAATGAAAAAAAAAAAAAAGAATTAATTTTCAAACCAAAAGACTAGAATGAATGCCCAAATATTAAAAGTTGTGTCAAGAGAAGACTCAATTCAAAGTCTACTTTTTTTCTACGATGCTATCGATCTTTTCTTTTCGTATCTCTCGAACCACCTGCCCAAATAGGGAAGAGATGCCCCGCCCTATAATATTCTCCCATAACTCACTGGCACCTAAAACCAGTATATGTAAAAATAAACGTGAAAATACATTGCTTTCCAGTCATCTTAATTTATCTGACGGGAATATGGACCTGCAAATCAGAATTTCAAAAATACTCAGTCGTATATAGAACAGACCTCTACCGGTCAAGAGCGCCATCTGGCATCCTGCATTGTATCCACCTGCATACACCTCGCTTTCTTGGATACTTCCAGTCACACACAGTTAGTGTCCCTCGTCTCTAGTCACCCTCTCTTCCATGCCTTTCACGGCCTCTCATCTCTCTGTCCCATGTTACTGTGTAATTTCATGCCAACCAATCGGCAATTGAGTCTGCGACATGGAACTACAAAATTAATCTCTCTAACGCAATTCTTAATATCTAAAACCAACTCATTCTACTCATATTATGCCTTACACATTGTCGCTTGCGACCCATCTAACAAACCCAAACTAGAACTAACAATACAGTCTTGAACTCCCGCGAAATCGAAGTGCACTTCGATTAATGTAAACAAACTTACTTTATTTTAATTTGGTCTTTAAAAAGATGGGCTACGTTAACATACTTGCCTCCCTTTATTACTATAGAAATGGCTCTTCGTCTCACCTCCTCTGTCTGAGTTGTCTGGTGAATTTATCTTGTCTCTCTAATTCCAATCTATCGGTTAGACATTCAATTCGTGTACTCGTCTAATTTCATACTAAAATCATCTGACTACACGACCGCTCCCCTAAACTTTCTCTGAATTCCGGGTGCTCAGCCCCTACATACGCTCCTCCCTCCAACAACAACTCATTGTCTCTCTCAGCTCGATAATAAAGCCTGTCCATTCCTTTTTATTTTAGTGCCTAACAAGTGTGTGTTAATGCTATCGCGGTTAAAACTTATTATATTGACAGTCTCACTATCTCACCAGAATCGTCCTGATTGCAATACTCGGATCTATACAACTATCACAAAACTATATGCTATAATTGATGCGAGATGCGATCGTCAACACCACACATACAAACTCACAGCGTATCTCTCTCCCTTTCACTATCTACTGAGTAAGCGAGTCTGTCGTTACACTGTCGCTCTGTCTCTCTCTACATCAATACTCCTTCTGCCACAATACACACGCCACACTCATCTCTCTCTACTCATCAACAAACACGAATAAGCGATCTTCATGTCACGAGATGCGCCTCATCACACTCGCTTACAACTACTTAAACAATATACTAGATACCGTGCCACTTCCTCGTCTGTACGTATCTCTCTCACCCCACACCGCTTATCCTCTATCACCCACCGATGCCGGCCCTCTGTACAGGACTTAAACGAAAGCGCGTGTCTACTTCCCTCTCCACAAATCGCGCCCATCACTCTTAGCGCTTTCCCCCCACCCACGGCAAACTAGACAATGTAAGAATAATCAGACTGTCACACCTACTCTCGAGAGAGTCTACTGATGCGAAAGAATTACATGCTCTGAGAGAGTTCCTCAGATGAGAGTTCTCAACCTATCCATATTACAATCAATCGATATTAACGTCTCTATAACTCTGATTACTCATCAAGAACTATACACAGATCTTACAGCTCTCCTTCTATCGTGGAAGCTACACCCGGTTTGCAACGATTTCCAACCAACACCAATTCGTCCTCAAGTTGGAATTTTCAGCATCACAAATGGTGAATATTCTCCAAACTCTCTGACCATCCTAACTACGTTGTAGCTCTAACACACACACACTGTCTGCGCCATCACCCCATTGCCCAAACGTTACCATACCTCACATCATTTAGTGTTAGTAATTTTCACATCATCTCATCACACAAAGCCTGGACCCTGATGATTTACTTCGATTCTTGACGTGTTCTTATCTCACGCACCAAAGTAACCCACATACGACCTCGAACACAACATCCCCTCTTATCTGTATGCATCTCATCTCACCAGATTCTAGACCGCCATGCTCTCTACTCCTCACCCTAGTCGTGTTATCCACGATTCCTTACTTTCACCTGTAACGGATTATCCATCTTCCCGCACGCAAAACCGTCCAATTCTTGCTTAACTTACTCCTACAGCATACAACTATTCACACTCAGATATCTCTCAGCCGCGACTGGAATGACCCATGTCTTTGTAGTATCAGCAAGACCAGGTGCTCTTTCAAGTGCCATTGGTTGTATCAGCTGCTATCAGATGCCTAAATATAGGTTCTAACCCTAAATACATTCACACACACACTATCTATCTTTACTATCACTCACAACAGTGCACTTCTCCTAATCCTACCACATGTAGTCCCCAAGCGCCCACCTCTCATCCAACGGCATAAACACACCTAACATCCTACCTTCTATGGTGAATATCTGGTCTTCTCATTGGCGACACAATTTCCATTTTAGCACCACCAGCCATTCAATCCGATCTTTTGTACCAGTGTATCTAAAACTATATTATCTACTCAGCACTAATCTTCAATTTCTACCTTATATAAATTACTCATGACACTCATCTACACTCAACCTATCCCTAACAACTCATTTCACGATCTCACGAGTTTATACGCGTTTATACATTTATTAGAATAAATCGTTAATTATATTAAACGAAAACAAAATAACGACTCTGTCTATACATTAAAATTTAATATTCGACGCTTCGAATGATTCTATTAATCTCCTCTCTGGTTCGATCTGCGCTTATCTTCCCTTCTATGCGATGAACCCCGAAAGTATTCACACACATCCAGGATCTCTATCTTATGCCTTTCATTGCGTACATATCATGTAACGAACCTTCGAGGCATTCCCACTGACAATTACATCTACAGATTCTTCATTCTTCTTATTTTTCCTTCGCGCTCCCGTTCGCAGAATATTCTCACCATATTTGCCCACACCGCTTCATTTGCCCGGTGAAGACTGCCACAATTTAGACCTATGCTCTAGCACTCATGGCTTTTAGCACTGAGTGTTCTTTTGCTGCCACACGTTGATCGAAACTGCCTCCGTTTTTACAGTCATATCCCGAAAACCAGTGAATTTCACTTTTAAATTCCGAGCTCTTGCGAAGAGCAACCACCATCTATGTTAATGTCTTAGATTACCGCGAGTACAAGCACGGGGCTCAACGCACGCCTCCCGATCACAGCGAAATCTCACCATTTACAGCCACCCCATCATCTCGCCCTTCATCTATAGGTCTATTCTTTTAACCTCCAGAGAGTTTCGAGTGCTTCCTCCCATCTTACGCCGTACATAATAAATCTATATAGAACACTTTGACAAAGGTAATTTCTGATTGATCTTATTTCGCTCTCCCATACATAAAGTATTTCACTCATATGGAGACTCACCATAAATTCCAGTGAGAACATGTCCTTGTCACACAATATGTTAGTGCCTGCTTCTCCTGGCTCCCAGCTCACCTCTCTGACGCACGCGCAGGAGATCATCATTGTTCGCACCTTAAGAATCGGTGCTCCCTCCCCAATAACGGTAGTGTCGATCTCTATCTCTCATCTCCTTCTCTATCTATCCTCAAACGACCATACGACACACTATCTAGAATCTGATGCTGTACGATCCTATCTAACCCTCACCCCACGGTACGGGAAGTATATAGGTGTTATTCGAAGTCACATCTATGTAAATTCTGAGTCGGTACATAGAAGATTTGTGGTTATATGGTTATAATTTCTGTAGCAACGTCTGACAGTTATTATATATTACAGATCCGTGTACTATATAAGTATTTTGAACGAACACTCTATGGCGTGTATATGACTCTCTTGGACATCATCCTACTACACTCTCTGCACCTGCTTCTATCACGGGTATCTTATGACGAATTGGGTAGTCTCCAAGTGTACACTATCTAATATTGGATGGTCGTTGTGTTATTCTAGCTACCCGGCCTTGCGCCACTTTTGACACTCCGCTGGGCAAGATGACTTTCATAGGTCGAAATGAATCATGGGTGTATAGAAGAATTTGATAGTCATGGTGTATTCAAGGATATGATTATCATGTTATTTGAAGCATTTTGTAAGGTTAATTATAGGTGTATTGAAGAATTTAGAGTTCATGGACTGCGTTGAATGTCGCACCTTATGTCTGCACACACAAAGGAGCGAGCCTGCTTTAGCTGCACTGTAAACCTCTCATTGTCATATTATTCATGCCCAGTTCTAAACAGGCACTGGATAAAATAAATTTGCCGGTCTACATGTTACAGTCTTTTACTGTTCCGTTTGCCTTGTCTGATCACATTCATTCTTCGCCCTCAAACTCTTCGTTTTGATCAGAGTTAAGCGTAGCTAATTCATGTTATGTTTTACTCTCCAATGAGTGAATATTCTTCCGATGGAGAAACCAACAGTAGATGAAGATCAATCACATCAATAATTCATGTTTTAAGAATCTAAAGGACAAAGAAATACGAACAGATCCAATCTCGTTAAGTCCCAATAAGAATACAAAAAAAGAGTTGCATAGAATATTAAGGCGTAGATGTGCAAACAGTTTTGGAGTTTTCTCTAACCCTCCTTATATATGTGCGTCCTAATTAAAGTGTATCTCACATTATATCATTCTATCTTAAATATCTCTCTAATATCTTCCAATCGCAGAATTCCTTTTCGCTCTATGCTATTCTATTATCCTATCTACTCTAACAATTTCTTCATTGTCAGCTAGTGATATATTTATTAATTATGAAATACGAACATAAGAGTCATGAACCACTGCTTACCTAGGCATTTTTCATGCTCAAACAAATGGAGAGTTCATTTTAGAGGCAAACATCCATACTGCTGGCTATCATACTATTATGAAGTAAATAGCTTTATTGCGTTTCTGCTAAACCGTGAGAATCTTCGAAACATTGCAGCATACAATTATCTGTAAGACTGCTCAGTTATGCTTAAAAAAATCATTGCAAGTTATAATCAGCTTGAATCGAAGCAGCTGCTTAGCAATATTCCATTATCACCATGCATATGGTGCTTTACCGTCTCTCACTTATTCGAACGCAAAGAGCTTGCTCTCGCATAGATCAGGTTTTAAATTGAGCTGGCTACCCAAAGAAACAAGTTGTGTTGTAGGGTTTCACAGTCATATTAAATCACATTTCCAAATCTACGCCATTATTAACACATCTAGTTTGCCCATCAACCTGCCATTCGGCCAAATACTGTCTTACGTGTTCATAAACAATTGTAAGCTGTCTCTCACAATTTTGACATACGCTTACTAAAGTTTTAATCTGATCAAGACAATGGGCTCCATGGCGAGTGTTCACCGGAGACAGAATGCTTACTCCTCCTAGGCACCTGAGTCCCACCTCTGTGTGGCCAGGGTCCTGTTTTGCCCAACTCTTGTTTAGTTTATATCTTGAGACTTTAGCGGGATTATTCCCATTCGTTACTTCGCCTTTTTATGTGCAAGTAAGTACAGTATTTTGTGTAAGTATCTGATTGTCCAAAATTTGGGAATTCAGAGTGGATGTGCTATTAAGATTGAAAAGTTTAAGATATCGCACTTCTACCTACCCATATTTGAAGGTAGCGTCTAGAGGCGTCCCTTGTTGGAAATGCCTTGAGTGTGTTAGGCAAATCATACAAACTCTTAGCCAGCCGTAAGCAGATTAGTGGCAATAAGAGACGTCTGTGCAAATAAAGAATCCAATAAAGCCAAAAGTGTGTGACATATGGTCTATGTAATGCTTCAGTTCTGTTGATGATTTAAATCCAATTCATAATTAACCTCACAAATTCCAAATTTACCCTCCGTAAATCCCACACCCCCTCCCCAATGCATTCATGGCTAAGTCTAAAACTAATGTGTTGATAAACTACATGTATAAAGCCACACCTTTTGTTTTGAACGCCATGGAGCCGGACGCCAACGCAGCTGCAGTTATGCCCTCTACGTCACTACATCCGCCATTGCTGGCAGTACATTTGTAAGCGGGTCTGGCCATATTCATATCCTCAGGACGACCCCAGACAGCGTGATCTATGGCACCATTTCCGACCTTATTCACAAATATACAAGACATTGAGCTGCAACCGAGATCTGTTAAAATCTGTTCTTCTCACTTCAACATAATTTGGAAATCCACAACACTAAAAGTCTAAATCTCACACGGTAGAATTTGCAAGATAATTAAAATCAAATAAGAGTTACTTGTGACGAGCTCCTAAATATGATCCTTAACCTTAATTTTTAGATTTGAAAAACAAAGATTCTTCGGAATATAAAGGAAATGCATGAATACTTGGGCATAATATTCCTGGGACTGAGGCCTCCAGCACTTCATGAAGTAGTCCAGCGGTGTCCTCAACATATCGTACATGTTTTGGAGCTGATTGGCCGATTGGTAACCGTCCTTCCATCGATTCAAGCCGTAGGCTAGCACGTGAGCCGAGAATGCCATAGGCAGGTTGAACTTCACGTGATCTCCAGCTGTGGAAAAACATTTCTGGTTTGATAATATTCGTACATGAACACGCATAAGGTGTATTATATGCACATACATACATGAACACTCAATAACAAAGACATGTTGGAAAGCATACCATCATACCACCCTCCTGTTAGATCTACTCCTCCATCTCCATGATCATTCATGGCGGAATCATGTCGCCATGGTATAGGATTGTTGGCTGGCATCTTTCCTGATCTCTGGGCATCGTAGAACAGAATGGACAGACCCAAAGCCTGGCCGTAGTTGTATTTGGTGCTCTTAGCGCCTAAAATATTGGTGTGAATCTTTATTCAAAGGTGTCCACCGAAATTACCCTCAAAATCAAGACTTGCTACTTTTGTAGCACTTTTTAATGTTTCACCAATGGATTGATTATCGATCCTTTTCCGTACATTGACCAATAAGAAACCTTACTTCCGCAACTAGATCCTGGAGTAATAGTTTCGGATCCGCCAGATGGCGCGTGGGTTCCGGTTCCACCATTGGCGCGTGGGTTCCGGTTTCGCAGCTAGCAGATGGAGCGCTTGTTGCAGGTGCTTGTGTTTGAGTCCCAGTACTATCCCCACCCTGCCCTTCGATAAAAACTCGACAGTTTGGTGCTGAGTCTGTTCCAGGCGTTCGTCCTACAATATCAACATCTAGGGAACCTCCAGATTGTATGTCGGCATCATATGGTTTGTTCTGGACAACGTATTCTGTCTTATCTGCGTTGTGAGATACAATGTCTGCTGTCCAAAGCTATAGGTGAGATTAAATTATACATCTGTATAGGTGTTCATATTTTGCCTAAAGTCAAAATGCTACATACACGGTAAGTATGACTGTAATATTCTGTTAACATAAATTTATGCGCAATAGATACAAACTTTTTCTGTTTTAAAATACATGTACATATACCGGCATCTTAAGTTCAAACACCAATCAAATTATCAATTTACTTTCAATTTCAACTTTTTTTTTTACTTTAGATTTAATATACGTCAATATCTTAGTTCTACTTTTGCTAAAGTGCTAATACTTCCATGTAAAAGAAGGCTAAAAATTATTGACGCATGTTGTATAGCGTACGAATTGATAATACATATCTTTTTATTTCTTTTTTGTACATATATATTTTTTAAAAATTCGTCAAAGACAGAAATGGCC
>CAJDSM010018070.1:0-14698 GCA_903981925.1 Ostrea lurida
TTAGGGTATATCTTAAGATAGTTTCATAAGCTTGCCTGCTGATTTACAAGTACAAGCATCAGTAGGTGGAATACTGTTTGATCAGTTTCACACAAATTAAAACTGTTCTTTATAAAGTGATTTTGCATATCTGATCAAGATAATGTGCTCATTGCGGATTTGACCGGTCAATAAAAATGTCTTCTCCTAAAAACACGATTCAAACTCTGGTGCAGTTATAGTTCCATGTATTCAATTTTTCAATTAATTTAGTCTTGTGTCCTTTATAGCATTTATGAGAATGAGTTCAATGACTACAGTTCGCAACCTTCCGTTTTTCCTTTACAAAATTGGTCACTTGGACGTCTGTGATTTTCTTGATGAATGCATCACCACTTTTTGTAGATAAGAATTATTTTAATTGTGGTATCATTGTTAGGGTAAGACAGAGATGAACATCAGAAAGATATTATAGGGAATTATGTTAGATGTTAAGCATTGACAGACTCTATTGCATTCAATGTTGCATTTAAAACATGATGGAATTCTTTTGTTGTATAATAAATGTACAAGAGAATTTATATGTTACACGTATATGAACGGAACCATTCGTAATGCAGATTTAGTTTTATTTATATGGGGACCCCTTGGTCTTGATTTAACTAAGGGATCCAAAGTTGTATATAGTAGTATGCTAAGGAATGAAATCTTTTTTTTTTCAAGAAAAATCATTGAATTAAATTATAAGCATATTCATATATTAATAGTGTTATTGAATTCTTGTCTTCCAGCATTGGCCGAGTGATGTGACCTCTTCTCTATTGTTGCTATTATTGCAGAACAAATGAAACCATGAATAATCTGTTAAATGCATCAACGATAATTTAAATCTTTCTAATTATATAAATTCATACTAGTTCTCCGTAACATAAATATAGGATCTCCCATGGGTTTTGGTTTGATATGATTTATATCCAACGAGTTGTGAGCTTTCTATCCCCGACCCTTGGTGACAACCACAACCCATGGGAGATTCTTTTTATCNCGACAACCACAACCCATGGGAGATTATTACCTCCCTCTTCTCTATTTTCTTTCTGCATTACATTGAATCTGTAGCCATGCTATTATATGTAGTACGCAACGTCACAAGTACGCATAAAGAAAGAGTGCTACAACAATACACAAACAAATCATGTTTGAGAAGAATTCTTTTCAATGGCAGAATAAAGTTAAACAAAGTATAATATACTTTCACAATATTAATATTTCATTTTTTAATGTTTACCACTGCTTTCTATCCAATCAGTCGGCAGAGTCGGTATGTTTGTACACAAACGATGTAAATCTTACGAACGTGTGTGACGTCACAATAGGCCAATCGGCGTAAGAAAACATAGTGTAATAATTAGAATTTATTATGAGTGATATTCACTGGATAAAGGAGTAAACAGGTGATAAATATCAATAGTCAATTAAGGAATCAAATAATAAGAACCTCATTACAATATATATCGCTTGGAGATATATTTACTTTATAATTTATTGAATAGGAACCCAAGTGTTATACGTATAGAATACTTTTAGCATTTTCGTAAGATTTACATGGTTTGTGTACAAACATACCGACTCTGCCCTACACTCAATTTTGTATATGTTTTTTTTTTTTTTGTTTTTTTTTTTTTGGATATGATACGTTTGACACAATTTAAACTTCGCCTTGTTCCTGTCCACTGGTACTTTCAATACTTTGATTACCTTTTTTTCTTTGAAAAAACAAATCCTGGAAAGAGTTTTCACCCTATGATTTTATTTTAGCTTGACTTCCTTTTTTTATTTTGAATATTTTGACTTTCGGTTTTTGCATTCTAATAATATGAATTCCCGATTGTTTATCATAATTTGGCTTTCAGTTTGTTTTATCTCAATAGTTTGACCACAATGTCATTATGGTGGACTGGTCACTTGGAGCAAATTCAGTTTTCTACCTCCAATCCGCAGCAGACACTAGGCTAGTGGGTGCTGTGACGGCAAACATGCTGAAAACTCTGAGGGATGCACAATCTCTATCATACAAGGATGTCCATATGATCGGTCACAGCCTGGGAGCCCACATCTGTGGGTATGTTGGGAGGAGAGAGGGGGGAATAGGTCGTATAACAGGTTTGTCTACAATTATATTTTTGCTGAGCTTATTGTATAATAGTGAATGATAATTTTAGAATTAGTGCGCTTCTTTCAATATGTTGTTGAATAAAATTCAATACTGATAGTACCCAACTATATAATTATGATTTTGGTTTAACGTGCCTCCCAAAGACCTATCGAAAATTCAATTTAAATCAGTCATAAAAGTTTATATATTTTTTCAGATTTAAGATGGATGATTCGTACAAGATTACAATTTCCTATATATTTACATTTTTATCCATTTATCTTAAAAGCTTAAATTCATTATAATCGTTGAATTACTTACCCTTCATTTTTGTTTCGTAGAACACAAATTTATGAGTTATTTACATGCACCTGTAAGTTGGCCCTTAGAGCAACTTTGGAAGACCATGCATATCAATTTGAAGTTGATAATTATTATTCAGCATTTTCATAATATTAAGATTGATTCACAATGAGCTATACTAATTCAAGTGATAAAGTTATTAAGATGTACATTTGCCAAGATTAAACTTTATTGATTCATTACACTGTAGCAACATTCAGTCAGCACCTGCATATGGTGTGTAAATGTCTCAACTTTTTCGATACGCAAGAACTTGTTCTGTGTATAATCAATTTTTGAATCCAATCAGAATACTTACAAACAAGTTGTTCAGGGTTTCAACAGTAACGTTTAAAGTCAGCATTTCGCAAATTTATGTTAACTATCTACTTAAACAATTCAACTTGAAATTCGGTCTAATGATGTCTGATGTGTTTCGTGGTAATTGCTAAGTCGTTCCTTACAAAGACTTTCACTACAGATTACTCCGTTTACAGAATCAAGACAATTGGTTCACGGTGGGTGTGACTTGTTAACAGGGGAAGTTTATTTCTCCTAAGCTCTGGTGTATCCAGGGGTTCGTGTTTACACATCCCATGTTTTGTTTTCTGTTTGAGACTTAATTACAGTTTGTTATCTTCGCCCTTCCACTACACCGTGTCAGTTTGTGCTGTACAACAAAGTTTGATTCGCGGAATTTAAATTTACTAGGTTCACCGAGGAGAGCGGTAACGGTATTAATACAAATAGGCGAAGGTAACATCGTGTTAAAACGTAATCATAATCCAGAAAAACATATACAAAATCGAGTGTAGAGCAACACGGACATCCGACAAAAGCGAAGTAGGATCAGGTGCCATGGAGGAGTAAGCATCCTCTGCTGACCGGTCACAATCGCCGTGAGCCCGTAGTCGAAAATTAAAGTAAACGGATTACCCGTAGTCAAATCTAGTACGAAAATGACAGTCTAACAAAGGGTATGAATCAAATCAGTCAACATATTGACTTAGTGATACTTTGTAATTCGCAAACAGGTTATTTAGGACCTTAGATCAATGATACTTTACGATTCGTTAACCCTGCAACTCATTTTTTGTAGTGTTGGCCTCGCTTTTAAAAAATCATCATACGCATAACATGCTCTGCGTATCGAATCAACTGCGAAATATACACATCATAAGCAGGTGATAGTGGTATATACTACATGAAAGGAAAATTTTGAACGATTGCAAAGTTAAAGTCATCACGCTTATTCATATAATGTAGTTGTCAGTTCTGCCATTAGAGTCAATGTTAAGTAAAATATTCCAAATATGAAGCAGATCTGTCAGATTCCGTGGTGTCATACCATCTGTTCTCGCCAATCTTTTCCCCTTCTCCTCCCTTTCTTCTTCTCGATCTTCCCCTCCCTACCCTATCCTCCTTTTTCCCGCCCGTTTATCTCTTCTCGCCTTTTCTCCCTTCTCCCAGCCCTATCCTCCCACTTCCTTCCCTTTCTCTCCGTCTCTTTATCTCTTCTCCTCGCCCCTTCATCTCCTCCTTTCTCCCTCTTTCTCCTCCCATTTTCCTCTTCCTTCTATGGTCACTCATATTCATTTCTTTAGCCTCCCCCATTTCCTCTGTACTTTCTTTTCCTTCCGCCAGCCCGTTCTATCTTCTCCACCTCCATCCTCGCTACCTCTTCGTTCCCCAACCAATCACTCCGTATACTTCCGCTCTGAACTGAATTAATAATTGAAAAATCAATTTTTAAATGCCCCTTGTATATGATTATTTTTATTATTTCGAAGTACAGTTTGGTTATTTTTGCCTACACAGGTCTAGATCCAGCGTCGCCTTACTTTGAGGACGCGGATCCTGCAGTCCGTTTAGATCCGTCGGATGCTAACTTTGTGGACGTGATTCACACTGACGGCAGGACATATTTTGGTACGAATTGCATTTCTTCAAACATGTATATTTTCCATTTCCGGATAAGCGGGACAATTTTTCAATTGAAATATCTTAAAATATATTTTAATCCTACTAATATTGAATATCTTTTAATAGGGATTATGTAATTAGATATAAGATACGTTGATGATGGCTCATCTGACTATTCCGAATTTTAATCACAAATCATGTGTTCCATATCAGATAAAATATGCTTTATTAGCTGCACATTCGAATCAATTGCTCTTTACTCGATTCAAAATTAAAAGGAAACTATATCATTGACAAAACTAATCCAGACATACTGCAATTAGAAGTTACTGACAGTAGATGTATATACCCAGGTATGGAATTTACCAAATCTTGAACGTAATTTTATGATTTCCATGGCAAAATGTATTATAATAAAATTATTGTGTTTTAAATTATTACTACTAATTTTATTTATATACATTATCTATAAACATGTCAGAAAAGAGAAGGAGAAATGTTACTTTATTTTGGCTGTGATTATCTACCTTGTGATTTTAAATCGTACTATTACGTAAAGAACTGTTTCCGATCTTTTCAAGTGATTTTCTCCTTTAATACGGATGAGACCGCAAAACCGAGGTCCCGTGTCACAACAGGTGTGGCACGATAAAGACCCCTTCCTGCTCAAAAGGCCCTAAGTACCGAGCATGTCTAAATTTTACAGCTCTTCACCGGCAATGGTGACAACTCTATATAAGTGAAAAAGCCTCGAGCGCAACGTTAAAAAAAATATGAACAGTCAATATCCATAAAAACAACCCAACTCATTTCAGTTCCCTTCAGCCTTAAATTTTCAAACCATATCATTACTGCATTATCCCGGATTCTCTCACGTAATTGTATTCCTAGCCTACACAGTGATTCCGTTACGTATCTGTTTTGTAGTAAATACAGTTTAAAGCACGACTTATCTTATCGGGCTCATGGCGGATGTCACCAGTCGACAGGGGATTTTTACTTATCCTAGGCATTTGAACCCACCTCCAGTATATCAAGGGGTCGTGTTTGCCCAACTCTTAATATGTATTCCATAGAGTACATATTGATCCTCGTTCGCTATGTTCACCTTTTCATTAACACTGGACCGGTCGCGGTGGCTCAGTGATAAGAGTTCTCGCCTCGTGATCGGGAGGTCGTGCTTCGAGCCCCGTGCTCGTATTCGGTCGCGTCAAACCTAAGACGTGAAAATAGGTAGTGATTGCTCCTTCGCCAAGAGCTCGACATTTAGAAGTGAGAATCACGGGTCTTCTCAGCGACGTTAAGGAAGCCTCCATTAATATTAAGTGCGATAAATCAACGTTCTGTACAAATGCACAGGTTTGGAGGTAAATTAAAAATAATAACACAGCGGATGCATCTATTGTAGTAATGGTCAACATGCGAGTCAAGGGAATCGCATGTCACATAAAATTGAATCATCACGTGCCTGGGTCATGTGACCAGCTGAATATAGGCATGATTTATGATACACTAAAAGTTCATAGAACAAGGGCGAATATTAAATCATTTGTATTCAATGCAACTTTTGAAAAACAAATCCTACTTCACACATTTTCTGTAGGGAGACCCAACTATGTCTGTATTTTGGGGATATAGTTGAAAAATATTATTGGAAACTTTAACTGAATTGCACTATTTTTAACAACCGATTAATACAAATATTATTCTAGTACAAAACCCTCCTCTCACGTTTCAGCAACGAGGAATAAATGTATGCCAAATATTCCCTAAAATGTTGACCGCAGCCCTATGCTATGCATTTAAAAATGGTACATAATATAATTGCCATTTCCCCAACAAAGCACTATTATACAAAACTGTATGTCATGACGTCATTTTTCATTGTGACGTCATTGGGCCTGTAGTGCATTTAGGACTTTTCTATACAGCTCTGTCAATTTCCTCGGGTTTCCTTAACGTCGCTAATTTTCGGATTGACCTTAAAAACGGAGGTCCCGTGTCGGAGCATGGTGGCACGCAAAAGAACCCTCACTGCTAAAAGCCATGAGTGCCAAGCATAGGTCTAAATTTGCAGCCCTTCACCGCAATGGTGACGTCTCAATAGAAATGAAATGTTCTCGACGGGACGAAAACAACAAATAATCAATCATTCAATCAATCATTAACACTGACTCTATATACCAATAACTTCATCCGTTGATATCGCTAATTCCATATTCTGATATCATTAGGGTTTGGAATCATTCGTCCTGTCGGCCATATTGATTTCTACCCCAACGGTGGAAAACATCAGCCCGCTTGTAGTACTGGCGGTGTGGAAATTATCCAGTACCTATTCACCGGAAATCTAGAAGGTAAGCCATATCTTTATTTAGTTACTGGAAATCAACAAGAAAAAAATCCAACCTTATAGGTTCATGTAATTATGTTCAAATGTTTGCATACAGTTCATTTTTATGAATATGCATGCATTATATGGCTCGCGGCAGTTGTGACCGGTCAAGAAGGGATGCTTACTCCTCCTTGGCACCTGATCCCACCTCTGGCGCGTCCAGGGGTCCGTGTTTGCCCAACTCTTGTTTTTGTATTCTATTTGGGTCTTACGATATTGATCACTATTCGTTATCTTTGCCTTTACATTTAGCCCAGACTAAGCCATTTCAATTCTACCTTTTTCTTTTATAAGGCCTATCGGAGGACATTGCTTGCAGTCATATGCGATCCATCCACCTGTTCACCGAGTCAATC
Organism: Ostrea lurida; assembly: GCA_903981925.1. NCBI lineage: Eukaryota > Metazoa > Mollusca > Bivalvia > Ostreida > Ostreidae > Ostrea > Ostrea lurida. The sequence continues at coordinate 7,151 of CAJDSM010018070.1, forward strand.
AGATCGTCCTGCCCGTTCACCGCCTGTTGCACATCTTGTGACGTCATGTGTACAAGTATGGGTTTGAACGTCGATCAAAAGGCCCGCGGACAATACCACTTGACCACAAACTCCGCCTCGCCGTTTTGTAAAGGCTAAAAAAATCGGAATTATTTATGTGGGTGAAGGGCTCATTTCATAAGAATATTTGTCAGTAAAATATTTTACTTTGTTAATCACCGATTCAACAATTCCAATAACACACACTTTCTGTCTGCATACTTAGTTGTTTCCTCATAATAAATTGAAACAGAACATGTGATGAGAGTTTTACATTTTATTGCATGGCAGATACAGAGGTCTGAAATAAAATAAACTGAGAGTTGTGTCATCTATTTGGCTACAAAGGACGTCGGAGATAGCGTGTCTATAACGGCTTATGCTTAATTTGAACACATTTATTGTTATGATGTTATAACAAAGGGATTGGGCACAAGTTCTTGAAACTTAAAAAGCCCTCTCCTATGGTTTATGCTAAGATCGAAGAAATGCTGTAATCATTATTCTGTAATATTCTTCATATACTAGTATACTACTACATATACTGTAAAGGTAAGGATAACGAACTGTGATCAATCTCTTAAGTCCTAAATAGATACAAGAAACAAGAGTTAGGCAATCACGGACCCCTGGACACACTAGAGGTGGATCAGGTGCCTAGTAGAGTAAGCATCCCCTGCTGACCGGTCACACCCGCCGTGAGCTCTATAGTCTTGATCAGGAACGGAACAATCCATAGTCAAATCAGTGTGTGAAAAAACGGCTTAACAATGGTTATGAAACACATCAGATAGCATATGACTCAATGATTAGTCATATTGGAAACTAAATTGTTATAACGACCACAGAATTTACGAAATGCTGCCTTTAAACGTGACTGTTGAATTCCCTGCAACAACAACTTGTCTGTAAGTAGCTTGCCTCAATTCAAAAAACTGATCATACGCTTTTGCGTATCGAATAAGTTGGGAGACCTACACACCATATGTAGTGATGATGGATACTGCTACATAAATATGGAAGTTGACAATAGAGAAGCAGAAATCGTCCTGTTTGTCATAAAGTTGGGTAGTTAGTTTGCCGTTAATGTCAATGTTTGATACAATCTCCAAGTACGAAGCAGACATGGAAGACTCTGTGGTGTATTTTTTCTAGTTCGTTGGATATATTGAATCGAGATATGAATGAGAATCATCATTGATAGATAAAACATCGTCAATATATCAAAATGTCGAATCAAAGCCACCGCTAGAGATTTCTTCTTCATAGTAGAAGCTTTTGGATGAATTCTGCCTCATAAGAATATAAAAATAGTCAGTTTATAATGGAACACAATTCGTGCCCATTGGAATTCCAACAGACTGTTGGAAGACCTGATTGCCAAAAACTACAAAATATTGTCAATGAGGAACTCCAGCATTGCTTTATATCAGCTTCAGAGTACTTGTGTGTAGAATCAGAGTGGAGTTTAACAAAAAAAATTGTTGAATGGCGATCACTAGATAAGAATATTTCCTTTTCCCATTTTTGTTAAAGAAGCAACGTCTATATGTTACAAAGCCTGTCTTTATGATCGTGCGTGTGTGGTCGTTAAAGTGTTGAAAGGCATATGTTTTGATGTTGTTGATATGTGAAAGGTCTGGATTTCAAATTCACTAGAATTCTTAGAGTTTTTTTAGAATCCACATTTGAATTACAAACATTCTGGCAATGTTTAGTTTCACAATACGTCTGAAGTTGCTTGCTTGACAGCTGTCAATATTTTCGTGAGGAGTAAATACAGGGCTTGGTTGACATTTACTAAATACAGCAATATATCTTTGTTTCTAAGGGTTTCTATGAAGTTTTGGAATTCAGTATAGTACGGTAGTTCATATTCTTCCGTCCCATTGACTGGGTATCAAATATGTTTAAAACTGAAGCATGATTTTGAAGAATTTCATTTTGAGAAAGAGCAGTAGAGAGTGTAAGTACGATTACCCATGTGGAGATAATACACAAGTTCGTTTAAAATGCAGTTGTTGTAATGAGCCTTACAGACAAAAACTAAATTGTATAAGCTTTGTCGGCTGGAACCAGAACCCGTGCTATCAATTAACAAATCATAAATTTTCCACAAGTAGTTCGCATTTGATCTAATCCCAAACGAACTTGATATAGAACACCACAAAATCTGGCAATCTACTCTCGATTTTGGTAGTTTTACTTAACATGACTATATGCAGCGTACAATACATAGTTATGATAACGCGTGATGGCTCTTAAACTTTGCAATCGTTGTCACAACTTTCTTTCTATATAGTACTATACATACTATCACTTGCTATCATGTGTGTATATCATCTAGTTGATCCGATATGCAAAAAAGCATACTATTGCGATCTGATGAGACATTTAACAACCGGGCCAAACTGCTAACAAAAAATTATGTGCAGGGTTATAAGCGAATCTCGTTTATAAGATCATATTTGCGCAACATTGCTACGTCCCTATAAAAGACCCTGTTGTGCGATTACAAAGTATCATTAAGTCATATGTTGGAGCGGATTTTTTTTCTTACCCTTTGTTAGACGTCATTTTCCTCACTAGATATAAATGTGAAGTAAACAATGTGTCAAACGTATTATCATAGTCCCACAAACACAATATGCAAAGTCGAGTGTAGGGCAACCAGGCAACTCCCACAAAAGCAAAGCATGAATCGCGTTGCCAAGGGGAGTAAGCATCCTCTGGCTGAGCCGGTCACACCCGCCGTGGTCTCTTAGTCAGAAACAGGTAACCGGTTGGATTTTACCCTTGTCAAATCTAGTCGAAAATGACAGTTCTAACAACACACGGGATATTGGAACAAATTCAGTTTCAACTACTGACTTATGAGTAATTGTAATCGGCAAACAAGTTCTCCATAGCGATCGCAGATTTTGCGTAAATGATGACTTTAAACAAAGATTCTTTGTAACCTTTGTAAATCAACCCTTTTTTTGTTAAGTAAGTGCCTCAGCTTAAAAAGTCCTCATACGCATAGCATGCTTCTTGCGTATCGAATCCACCTGGGAGATTATAACACACCATAAGCAGGATAGTGGCTAGTATATTACTACAAAGAAAGGAAGTTTACGATTTGCAAAAGTTAAAGTCATCCGATATTTGTCAGTTCTGCCATTTGAGTCATATTAAGAAAATACCCAAATATGACAGCAGATATTGTTCATTCTGGTTCTTAGTGGTGTGTTTGTGTCAGCTGATCAGGGATTATATCAAATTGGACATTAATTATAAAAATCTAATGATTTGTTAATTGATTTGTAGGATAATTTATGTTTATTATACATTGTAGCCTGTATGTAAGTGTTACAGTGAATGAGGGCACTCAAGGATCATATGTTTTGTTTTGATCCAATCCGGCGTAACAGTTTTTGTATGCGATTCCACATTCTGTTTTTAATGAATGATAAAAATCAGAGATATAAGGAGGCACACATTATAGGGCGACAATTAGTGTCCATAGGAATAACAAAAAATTGGTATTGTGGGAAGAACATTGTCTTCAAAGACTACATTAAATATTGTTCTATAATAACCCAAGCCATGCTAGCTTAATATCTACTTCGGTATACTTATGGGGCAGATCAGAGTAGTTTTCTATCACACTAGCGTCTTGTTGTCGCAACGACGGTGAGAAAGTCGTATTGGGGCGTATTGTTTTGTTTTTTAAAAAGCAATTATCGATAATCCTATAAAGCCTAATATTTTAATTTGTCGTGAGGAATCGGTTTTAAAAGTGTGGAGAAATCATACGTTTCATAAATTCTTACTTAGTCCCATGTTAACTAATTTGTTTTATACCCTTTGTTAGACTGTCATTTCCTATTAGATTTGACGACGGGCAATCCCGTTCACTTTATTTCGACTGAGGGCTCACGGCGAGTGTGACTGGTCATCTGAGGATGCTTACTCCTCCATGACACCTGATCCTGCCTTCGCTTTTGTCGGAGGTCCGTGTTGCCCTTACACTCGATTTTGTACATGTATTTTTGGATTATGATTACTTTTAACACGATGTTAACTTCGCCTATTAATATGACAAGAGAAAAATGGAAATGTGTTGCATGACGAAATATAGAACATTTGTATATACCCTAATTGCATGTATCAATTAACTACTATTAACTACATCTTAAAGGTTTTTGTTGAACAAGTTATACACGTCTCATTAAGATTTTGTTCAAGTATCTCTTTGTATATATAATGCATATATACTTGATAGCTACTTACAAATCTGTTCGGAAATTGTGATTTAAGTTTTCCTGTGCCTGAAAAACTCTTCCTTGTTTTTTAATTAGTGGAAAACACATTATCTGAGTTTTATTTTTACCATGTACAGATGGGAAACCCGGGAAAGAATACCAATTCATTTTCCATAGCCTTTTGTCTTCTCACGATTTTAGACAATTGGCCACAGACACTTAGAAGTTCATTCCAAGTACTAATAAAAGCGACAAAATTATATAGGGTCCAGTTGCTTTTATAGGTCATATTTGTACATTTTAAATCACATAAAGAATCACAGTGAATTATATTACACGTACCATTTCATACATACCCTGCCATGGCAATTTCGTTATTCTTTGCTTGATTTTGTGCACTACATTTTCATCCCTACAATTAATTTAAGCTTTGATAATATTTCTTTCAAATTCAAATAATTTCATTCTTGATATTTACCATTAACACAACACCTACACATTTATACCTCTCCTCAATCTTGGGTCAATTGCGTCCGGGATGTTGGTACTCTCTTTTCAGTTACATACTTCAAAATGCTAGGAGACTAAGTTAAAGGGTTATTTTTTAGAACTCAGATTTCCAGGAAATTGCATGCATATTTAATTCACCGTTTTATGAAATACATTTCTCATTGATTAGCAATATCTTGATATTACTTTTTACATGCACATGACGCGTCAGTTTGTTTCCTTAATTTGCTGTTTAACGTACCATTCGAGGATTTTCAGCTAATGATAAGAGCACCCCCACATTAAGGTGAAGTGTCTCAAATTTAGACCTTTGTATGGGACCACTGTGATATGTGAAATCCGGTTTCAAAGTCATATATGAAAAACCCATGACTGTCACTTAACTTCCCGCTCGAGAAGTTTTCAGTCGCCATTGCCTGTGAAGGACTGCAAAGTTTAGGCCTAAACTTGACCGTTACAGTCTTTGAGCAGGGAGGGATTTTTACCACACCTGCTCTCTCATCCAAAGCCCCATTTAGACACTTCGATCAACAAGCAAGCTGAGGACCTATTTTAACTCGGGTCCTCAAGAGTCGACTCTAGCGTTGGCGAATGAAAAGCCACGTGACCTATCTGAAAAGTCGAAAGTTCAATGTGAAACGGGAACCCAGAATCCAGGTTACGAATTATGTGCCGTAACAACTACCACAATAGATATATGGTACGTATATAGAATCTATAATACTCCTATTCAGGGAAAAAGGATCAGTCAAAAAGAAAACATACTTATGACTTCAAAGCTTAATTAGTCCCTGATACTTACAAGTACTTTTTTCCGTGAAAACGATACATGTATGCTGTATGATGACTTCATCCGCTTAAGTTACAAATTCCTCAACGACAGCTCTCAGTAGTTCCCCGCGTATCAAAATCTTCGAAATTAGGAATAGATACAACTTTATTAAAATTTCTATCCTAATTTCAGAAAAACACATCATTCTATAACAGCAAATACAATTCAATTATCCTGACTTTTCCAGACTGCACATATTAGTATAAAAGAGTTGTAAACATTTAACAACCGTTAATTATAATAAATCCACTAATGATACTTTTTGCCTTAATGAAAGCATTTGTGTAGGTTAGTATAAACATATCATAATTAACCCTAACCATTAAATAAATGATACATTTTAATTGATTTTTTAGGGGCAGCCAATGGTTCATTTATGATAATTTAAGTACATTAATGATGAAAAAGGATAATGTATTAGCGTATGAAATTTTTAAATCAATTGATAATATTTTTCAGTTTAAATAAAATTGGTACCAAATTTAACGCGCTTGAAGTATGCAGGCGAAAGGGGTCACATTATATATCTTCATATATACATGCATTTCTTAATTGAAGGTAGCCATCACTCATCTTATGATTATGACGAGTTGTCAGTTATCTGACCAATACAACATTTATCATTAGTGGATTTCATATAATTAATGGTGGTTACACATATATACCTCTTTTCGCTTTTAAAAGGGTACGCTCTGATGGTTCGATGAAATGGAACTTTAAGTATAACTACATGGATGGTTTCTGATTTGCTGCTGTAGTGGATACGTTCAAACGGGTGACAAGGCGTTCAGGAAACTTCACCATGCTTTTTCAAACCCTTTTTCTTTCAATGATCTGGGCCTCTCAAGGTAAGAAAAATTAGATATAACATTCAATATTTATGTTCGACAAGGATAATTTTTTTGATATCGCTATTAATTTTACAACTTTTCAATTTCAGAGATTTTTTTAATCAAACTAAATATCGTACAGTTGTTAAATTCCTTATGCAATATTATTCTACGTCATATATATGATACAGCAGTAAGTTTCAAAAGAAAGGTACATATATTTCACAATGATCTTCAAGAATGAATCTTTTTTTGGGGGGGGGGGGGTGATGCAGGTACCATCAAAATTTAAACGGAATGTTTTGCATCAATGCATAAAAAACATTATTATTGTTACTCATTATAATCATTAATATATTGTATTTTATTCATTATGTATTATTATAGCTTGGTGGTTTGTAAAAAGAGAAAAGTGTTACAAGAATATTGGATGTTTCAACGACGACGCACCCTTTGACAACCTCAGCTTCCTCGGTAAGAAATTCCTTCCTGACTCCCCGGCGGCCGTGCAGCCTCGATTTTTCCTGTTTACCTGGAGAACCTGGAACCATGGCGAGGAGCTCCTTCCGTACGACAGCTCCACCGTATCATCGTCAGATTTTGATCCAAAAAGAAAGACAATATTCATTATTCATGGGTTTTCGGCAAGTTCAAAGGATCGTCGACTAGAGAACATGAAGATTGCGTTCATTTCAAAGGTATCGTCATATACACCGTTATGATTAAAACGAATTTCAAGAACTGAATATATATGAATAAATATGAAATATATATTTCGGTAATTACTCCGCAAAACGCTAAACATTTTAAAACGAAGATTGAAATGGATGTCATAAATGAGATCAAATGAAACCTTCTCGAGATCGGCATGGCAATATCTTTTAATTAATAGTTAAGGAGAATTCGTAACACACCTTCCGAATGTCTTCGTGCTTATTTAAAGGTGAAATAACCATCAGAATACAAAAGATAGCGCAGGACAAACTCCGACCCCTATACATACATGACTGTACTAAAGTAGAGATCACGTGCCTAGGATATTATAGACAGGTTCCTCCCATAGACAGGTTCCTCTCATAGACAGCTTCTT
>CAJDSM010018070.1:14723-32646 GCA_903981925.1 Ostrea lurida
TCACAGGTTCTCTTTCATTGACAGGTTCCTCTCATGACAGGTTTCTTATTGACAGGTTCCTTTCATTGACAGGTTCTCTCATAGACAGTGTTCTCTATTGACAGGTATCCTCTCATTGACAGGTTCTCTCCATAGACAGGTCTTTACGTTCTCTCATGACAGGTCTCTTAGACTGTTCTTCATTGACAGGTTCCTCTCATAGACGATTTATTCTTATTGACAGGTTCCTTCATGACGGTTCTCTCATGACAGGTTCTCTTTATGAAAGCAGGTTCTTCTCTTGAGGTCTCATGACAGGTTCCTCTCATTGAAGGTTCTTCTCATGGACAGGTTCTTATAGACAGCTTCTTTAGACAGCTTCAACTATACATGAAGAAAGGGAATGCTTTGTCATACAACTCTGATCTGGCAATCAGATTTTGGAACGCAGTTCGCAGTTCGCAATCACTATTCAAAGTGAAAATGCATTGAGAACGCAGTTCGCAATTAAAAATAAAGCACTATATAGTGCTTCATTAATACACATATATGTGGGCACGTGTGTGCACATGGTGCAATGTATGCTCGTGTACACACGTGTCTCTTCTCACCCTTATAAGAATACACATAAATTATAAAGGTAAAGTAAATAAACATCGGGTTCGGAATATCGAAAGCCCTACTTAGGGCTGAAATTTCTAGGGTGGGCTCTATGGGTCCCCTCCCCTTACTGTGAAAAATGTGATGTACTATCTCTTAGTATAGGAAATCTCACTCCCCATTTCTATATATTAATATTAGGTGTTCGAATAAACATCGGGCTCGGAATATCGAAAGTCCTACTTAAGGGATCTGAAATTTCTAGGGTGGGGCTCTAGTCCCATCCCCTTACTGTGAAAAGATGGTGATGGTACTATCTTAGTATTAGGAAATCCACTCCCCCCATTTCTAATATATATAATATTAGGTAAATTCGAATAAATTCGGGCTCGGAAATATCGAAGGCCCCTACTAGGGGGCTGACATTTCTGGGTGGGGCTCAGGGTCCCATCCCTTACTGTGAAAAGATGTGAGGTACTATCTCTAGTATAGGAAATCCATTTCCCCAATTACTATATTAATTAGGTAAATTCGATAAACATCGGGTCGGAAATATCGAAGTCCCACTATTAGGGGCTGAAATTTCTAGGGTGGGCTCTAGGGGTCCCATCCCTTACTGTGAAAAGATGGTGATGGTACTATCTCTAGTATAGGAAATCCACTCCCTTATTCTAATACATGTATATAATATTAGGTAAATTCGAATTAAACATACGGCTCGGGAATTCGAGGCTCCTACTTAGGGGTCTGAAATTTTCTAGGGTGGGGCTCTAGGGTCCCATCCCCTTACTGTGAAAAGATGGTGATGGTACTATCTCTGTATGAGGAAATCAACTCCCCCATTATATACTATATAATATACATATGTAAGGTAAATTCGCAATAAACATGCGGGCTGCGAAATATCGAAGCCCTTAGGGGTTCTAGACATTTATTAGGGGGGCGCTCGTAAGGGGTCCATCCCTTTACTAGTGAAAGATTGGTGATGGTACTATCTCTAGTATAGGAAAACCAACGTTCCCAGTTCTATATATATATATAGGTAAATTCGAATAACATCGGGTCGAAATATCAAGGTCCTACTTAGGGGGTTGAAATTTAGGGGGGGCTCTAGGGGATCCCATCCCACTTACTGTGAAAATGTGATGTTACTACTTCTTAGTATTAGGGAATCCACTCCCCCATTCTACTATATAATATTAGGAAATTCGAAAAACATGCGGGCTCGGAAATATCGAAGCGCCTTACTTAGGGGGCTGAAATTTCCTAGGGTGGGCTGCTAGGGTCCATACCCTTACGTTAGAAAAGATGGTGATTCTACGTAACATATTGAAGTATGATAATTGGATATGATATTGATATATGTTAAGGACCAATGCATTTTATAAACCTAATTGTGCAACTGTTTAAAAAGTATATGTTATGATTATATGGAATCCTCACTGCAATTATTGTAGTCTTTTATGCCTGGGTCTTCCATCAGTCTGTCTGGAATTTCCTAATGGGCACAAAAAATTCTCTGTTTTAGCTGACCTTTTTGAAATTTTCTAATTTCTTCGAAATATTGAAGGCTTTTATATAGAAGGAAAAATTTATATGGCTAAGCTCACATTAAGAAACATATCCATTTTTTTCATATGTTGATTTTGAATACATCTTGGTGAACTAGAGAATAAAAGGTTTCCAGAGTCTCCCATACAGCTTCATTGCGTATAGAACAATAAATGTCAAGACAAACTATTAACTCAGTTTAATTAAAACGGGATGATTTTTCAGTTATCTCAACGTCAACTTTTCCATATTTACTAGTTTGCAATATTCAATATCACACTATTTTGGGTGACATCTCTAAAATCTGATTTGCAAAAAGAATTTTGTCGTTGATCATTTTTTTTAATGTGGGCATGCTACCAAAATCACGTTAATGTTAAAGGATTTCAAAAGCAATCTTCAAAGTCCAGCAGTTCACAGAATTCGTAGGGTCGTTATAATATCTACTGTACAGAATACACTTGGTTCATGTCTCAAATGTTGTCTGTGATCTGCAAACCTACTATGTATGCTGGATTTTACACTGATTTTGACAGTGGATTACTCGTGTACCTGAGCAACATATAGGCTCAGCGGGTATGTCGGTGCGAACCGGAAATCTTACTCTTCTCTCGGACCTGAGTCTCACCTCTGGTCCTTTGTTGTCCAGACCACAAGTTTTGATATTCATTATAGGATTTTAAAGTGAATTAGCTAGACGCGATTCTCATGGCTAAAACACATTTAAAGAATTGAGGTGATTTTCGATCACAGTACCAAGTTCACATGGACATTATTTTGTTTTTAATATATTAAATTAGATGGATAAGAAATAATCCATCTTTTGGGTGATGCAGATTATCACCGAGATTTTGACGGTAGGATTACGTCTAAAATCGGTGATACCTGCATCACCGAAAAAAGTAAGATCTTTACTTTTTAATTGCTACATTAGCACTTTGAGATTCCGATATATATTATAGTTATATGGATTCTTGCAGTATTGGACTCATATTCCTCTCAAAATTTATAGATGTTCCGAGCGCCAGGCGAGGGAGAAATATACACCTTTGACAGAATATATGAGTCAATACACCCTTGCCAAGAATCCATATAACGATATGTACTTACTAGCAGAGCGAATCAATTTGAAAAATCGAACAATCAAAGATCTAGAGGGCAGAACCTACGGCGGGGAAAAAAGGAAAGTTGGTGAACGAGAAAGCTTAATTTATTATCTACAACATTTAATCCAGCATTTGCAACTGATAACTTAAAAGAACAATGGCATTATTTCTTATTTACTACATGTTAATGTGAAAAAAGTTGTCCGAATTCTAGGCATGTTGCGTTAAATATTAGGCTAAAACCAACCAAATGGTGCAGCAAACTGCCTTCAAACTTATGCGACGTCAGCAAAAACGGTAAATTCTGTTTACAACAGCGAACCGTATTATTGTATTACCGCTATCGAGCGGAGTTTCGGTATCAAAGTAGTAAATAATTTTACAAATAAGTTTTGGATACTCAAGCTATAGATGATAATAACAAAAACAAACGATTACAGAACGAAGCGGTAACAGTGGAAGCCTTTGTATCCCATCTATTCTTGAGAAGGGCATACATGGCCTCATCCGTACACTGCTTAGTCGTTCCATCAATGCCACATTTCTTCGTGCGTAGACATTATGTAATTTGAATAACTGTAATTTAAGGTTTTGACCGGTCGACAGGGGTGCTCTACTCCTTTAGGTCAAGCTGGGGTAGTATCCAGGAGTTCGCTGTTATTGCCCACACTCATTATATTCGGTATTCTGTTTAGGAACTTACGAGATTGGTCACTGTCGTTATTTCGCTTTCGTATAGTTACTCTATCATTTATACATGTAAAATATGAACTGCATCATATTTCGAACGATAAGAATTGTTTTGATAATCGATCGCGTAAACCTCTATTCTGTGAAAAGGAGTTATTCTATTCGGTCTTTCTCGCCCGCGATCACACCCGAATATTATATTAACGCCCTCGTTTTCCCAAGAACTTTAGTTAAATAAAAATAAAATAATAAACCCACAATATGAATCCCAACCAAAAGAACATTTCAAAGGCTTCTAAAATGTATTGAACTATCTCGTTTCTTATTGAGTATTCTTCACTTCTGATTTTGTATCAAATAAATTGGTCTCTTCCGGGCTGTTATCCCACGTAGTTTGACTACAACACTTATGGTGGCAACTGGTCACCGACGGAGCAGACAAATAAATTACTGCAAAGCCGCAGCGAAAACCACAGCGGTGGATAGGGCTAGCAAGTGGCTGCAACAGCTGAGGACATGCAAAAAACTCTGAAGGACGTACATTTCTGCTCTCAATAACCGAAATGTTCCCATGATGATCGTCACAGCCTGGGCGCCCATCTGTGGTGATGTTAGGATGAGGAGAGAGGGAGATAGGACGAATAAAACGGTTGTGTCTATTATAATTACATGTACTACTTGCAGAGAAAAATGTAGGCATTTGATTGGGACGATAAGGCACGTGTACATAGATGAGGCCATTATACCTTCAGATCCTCTCATTGACAGGTTCCTCTCATAGACAGGTCTTCTTAACCTGACAAGGTTCCTCTCAATGACAGGTTCCTCTCATTGACAGGTTCTTCTCATGGACAGGTTCTTATAGACAGCTTCTTATAGACAGCTTCAACTATAAACATGAAGAAAGGAAATGCTTTGTCATACACCACTCTGATTCTGGCAATCAGATTTTGGAACGCAGTTCGCAGTTCGCAATTCACTATTCAAAAGTGAACTGCGCCATTGAGAACGCAGTTCGCAATTCAAAAAAATAAAGCACTATATTAGTGCTTCATTGAAGTACACATATATGTGGGCCACGTGACTGCTGTGCACATGGTGCACATTGTATGCTCGTGTACACACGTGTCTCTTCTCACCCTTATAAGATACACATAAATTATAAAGGTAAAGCTAAAATAAAATCGGTGGGTCGAAATATCGAAGACCCCTACTCTAGTGGGGCTGAAAATTTCTAGGGTGGGGCTCTATGGTCCCTCCCTACTGTGAAAAGATGGTGATGGTACTATCATCTAGTAAGGAAATCCACTCCCCCCATTTGCTACTTATATAAATTAGGTAAATTCGAAATAAACATCGGCTCGAAAATACGAAAGTCCCTACTATAGGGGGCTGAAATTTCTAGGGTTGGGCTCAAGGGGTCCGCCTCCCTTTGACTGTGAAAGAGGTTGATGTACTATCTCTAGTATAGGAAAATTCCACTCCCCCCATTTCTACTTACACTGTATATAATATTTAGGTAAATATCGAATAAACATCGGGCTTCGGAAATATTCGAACTCCTACTTAGGGGTCTGACATTTTCTAGGGTGGGGCTCTAGGTTGCGTCCCATCCCCTTACTGGGGAAAAGATGTGATGGTACTATCTCTTAGTATTAGGAAATCCACTCCCCCCATTTCTAATATATAGTATTAGGTAAATTCGAATAAACCATTGGGCTCGGAAAATATCGAAGCCCCTACTTAGGGGGCTGACATTTCTAGGGTGGGCTCTAAGGGGTCCCATCCCCTTACTGTGAAAAGATGTGATGGTACTATCTCTAGTATAGGAAATTCCCCACTTCCCCCACTTTCTACATATATAATATTAGGTAAATTCGATAAACAATCGGCTCGGAAATATCGAAGTCCCTAGCTTAGGGGCTGAAATTTCTAGGGTGGGGCTCAGGGTTCCCATTCCCCTTACTGTGAAAAGATGTTGATGGTACTAGATCTCTAGTATAGGAAATCCACTCCCTATCTACTACATGTATATAATAATTAGGTAAATCGAATAAAACATCGGCTCGGAAATTCGAAGGGGAGGCTCCTACTTAGGATTCTGAAATTTCTAGAAGCGTGGGCTACGAGTCCCATCCCCTTACTGTGAAAAGATGGTGATGGTACTATCTCTAGTATAGGAAATTCAACTCCCCCCATTTTACTATATAATATTACATATGTAGGTAAATTCGAATAAACATCGGCTGGAAATATCGAAGCCCCACTTAGGGGTTCTGACATTATCGTAGGGTTGGGCTCTAAGGGGTCCCCCATCCCCTTTACTAGTAAAAGATGGTGATTGTGAACTATCTCTAGTATAGGAAAATCCACTCCCCCCAGTTCTTACTATATATATTAGGTAAATTCGAATAACATCGGGCTCGAAATATCCACGGTCCCTACTTAGGGGTGAAATCTAGGGCGGGGCTCTAGGGTCCCATCCCCTTACTGTGCAAAGTGTTATGTTACTACTTCTAGTATTAGGAAATCCACTCCCCCCATTCTGACTAGTATAATATAGGTTAAATTCGAATAAACATCGGGCCGGAATATCGAAGCCGCCTTACTTAGGGGGGCTGAAATTTCCTAGGGTGGGCTCTAGGTTCCCATCCCCTTACTGTTTAAAAAGATGGTGATTCTACGTACAAGTATTTTGAAGTTGATATGAATAGAGTTGGAGTTATGATTTATATGGTATATATGTTTAAAGAACAGGACCACAAATTGTAAACTAGTTTTTTATAAAACCTGAATTGTTGCAATCCTGTTTAAAAAAGGTATTTATATGTTATTGATTATTATATTTATGGAGAGTTCCTCACTGACAATATATTGTAGTCTTTAGTGCCTGGGTCTTCCATCAGTCTGTCTGGAATTTCTATGGGCACAAAAAATTCTCCTGTTTTAGCTGACCTTTTTGAATTTTCTAATTCTTCGAAAATAATTGAAAAGCTTTATACATAGAAGGAAAATCTCTTATGGCCTAAGCTCGACATTAAGAAACATATCCATTTTCTTCATATGTGATTTGAATAACATCTTGGTGAACTAGAAATAAAAGGTTTCCAGAGTCTCCCATACAGCTTCATTGCGTATAGAACATAAATGTCAAGACAAACTATTAACTCAGTTTAATTAAAAACGGGATGATTTTTCAGATTTATTCAACGTCAACTTTCCATATTTACTATTTGCAATATTCAATCATCACACTATTTTGGTGAACATCTCTAAAAATCTGATTTGCAAAAAGCAATTTTATCGTATGATCATTTTTTGTTAATTGGGCATGCTACCCAAAAATCACGTTAATGTTAAAGGATTTCAGAAAGCATCTTCCAAAGTCCAGCATTTCCAGAATTCTAGGTCGTATATAATAACTACTGTACAGAATACACTTGTTCATGTCTCAAATGTTGTCTGGATCTGCAAACCCTACTATTATCTGGATTTTACACTGATTTTGACAGTGGATTACTCCGTGTACCTTGAGCAAAATATAGACTCACGCGGTATGTCGGTGCGAACCGGGAAATGCTTACTCTTTCTTCGGCACCTGAGTCTCACCTCTGGTTCCTTGTTGTCCAGACCACAATTTGATATTCTTATAGGATTTTAAATTGATTAGCTAAGCGCCGATTCTCATGTGCTAAAGACACCCATTTAAAGAATTGAAGTGATTTTCGATCACGTACCAAGTTAATGGACATTATTTTGTTTTTTCAATATATTAAATTAGCATGGATAAGAAATAAATCCCATATCTTTCGGTGATGCAATTATCACCGAATTTTAGACGTAGGATTTACCGTCCTAAAATGCGGTGATACCTGCATCACCCGAAAAAAGTAAGATCTTTACTTTTTAATTTGCTACATTAAGCACTTTGAGATTCACGATATATATATATGTTATATGGATTTCTTGCAGGGTACTATGATCAATATTCCCTCTCCAAAATTTATAGAATTCTCCGAGCCGCCAGGCAGGGAGAAATATACACTTTGACAGAATATATGAGTCCAATATACACCCTGCCCAAGAATCCATATAACGAATTATGTACTTACTGCAGGAGCGAATCAATTGAAAATCGAACAATCAAAGATCTAGAGGGCAGAACCTTTACCCGCGGGGAAAAAAAGGAAAGTTGAGTGAAGGAAATCTTAATTTATTATCTACAACATTTAATCCAGCATTTGCAACTGATAACTTAAAAGAACAATATGGCATTTATTTCTTAAATTTCAACATACATGTTAATGTGGAAAAAAGTTGTTCCCACAATTCTAGGCATGTGCGTTAAATATTAGGCCTAAAACCAACCCAAATGGTGACAGAAACTCCTTCAACTATGACAGTCACAAACGGTAAATTGTTTACCAAACAGCAACCGTATTATTGTATTACCCGTTCTATGAGCGGCCAGTTTTCGGTATCAAAGTAAGTAAAATGTAATTTTACAAATAAGTTTGTGAGAATACCAGCTATTAAGATGGATAAATACAAAAACCAGTAACGATTACAGAACGAAGCGGTTAACTGTGGAAGCCTTTTGTATCCCATCTATTCTTGACAGAACCGGGTATAATGGCCTCATCCCGTTACACTGCTTAGTCGTCCAATTTCAAATGCCTACAGGTTTTCTTCGGCAGTAGTACATTATGTTAAATTTGAATTAACTGTAAAAGGTTTGGACCGGCGACAGGGTGCTTACTCCTTTAGGCAGCTGGGTATCCAGGGTTTCTTGCTGTTTTGGCCCAACTCTTATTTCGTATTCTGTTTAGGAACTACGAGATTGGTCACTGTCGTTATGTTCGCCTTTCGTATAGTTACTCTATCATTTATATCATGTAAAATATGAATGCATCCATATGTTCGAAGATAAGAATTTGTTCTTGATAATGATCGCGTAAAAACCTCTATTTCTTGTGAAAAGGAGTTATTCATATTGCGGTCTTTTCTCGCCCGCGACCCGAATATTGATTTAACGCCCTCGTTTTCACAGAACTTAGTAAAAACCCACAATATGAATCCAAAAAGAACATTTCAAAGCTTCTAAAATGTTTGAACTTCTTTTCTTTATTGAGATATTTTCACTTCTGATTTTTTAATCAAATAAATTGGTCTCTTCCGGTGTGTATCCCACGTAGTTTGACTACAACATCATTTATGGTGACTGGTCACCCGGAGCAGACAACATGAAATTACCTGCAAGCCGCAGCAAAACACAGCGGTGGTGGCTGCAAGTGGACGCAACAGCGAGTGCTGAAAACTCTGAAGGACGTACATTTCTGCTCTCAATAACGAAATGTTCCATGATGATCGTCACAGCCTGGGCGCCCACATCTGTGGTATGTTGGATGAGGAGAAGAGGGAGATAGGACGAATAAAACAGGTTTGTCTTATAGTTACATGTACACTTGCCAGAGAAAAATGTAGCATTTATTGGGACGATAAGCCGTTACATGAGGCCATATACCCCTGTCAAGAAATAGATGTATACAAAATTGGCATATACCATAGTTAACCGCCTCGTAAAATGAAGTCGTTACGTTTTTGCATTTACCATCTTATAGTTTGAGTATTCTCAAAAAATTATTGTGTAAAAGTACCATTTACTACTTGAAAGTTAATTCCCAAAACTCCCGCTCACATGACGTCAATAACAATAATACGGTTGCGGGTTTGAAAACAAGTTTCCGTTTGGACGTCATTAGTTGAGACACTGCACCATTTGTTTTAGGCTAATATAAACGTTGCGTGCACCTATACGATTTCACAACTGCATAGATTTTCACAACTTTTTTCGACAAATTAAATGCCAAATGGCTGTGATTAATTTAAGAAATAAATGTACATATTGTATTCTTTTAATTATTAACTGAAATGCCGGATAAATGTTGTACATTAATAAATCAAGATTTTCGTTCACTCAACTTGTCCTTTTTCCTCAAGAGTCCTTGCCGCTCGTCTAGCTCAATTTGATTAAGTTCAATTTTCAAAATTGAATCGCTCGCAGTAGTATCTATATTCGTTCATTTATGGATTCTGGTCAGCGTAAATATGGACTCATATTCCCTGTCACAAGTGTATATCTCCCTCTGTAGTGGCTCGGGAGAATATAAACTTTGACAGGGAATATGAGTCCATATACCCTGCCAAGGAAAATCCATATAAGACTAATAATGTATTTGATTTTTTTTTTTTTTTTGGTATACTGCAGAACGATTTTTTATTATAATAGTATCATGTGATAGTGGTTTTGATTTAAAGTAATCCAAAATTGAAATCATACTAGTATCTAGACATTTGAAATAGTTCAATAGGTTTCATGTAGTAAAGGTCATTTTGTTCAGATATTTTTCAAATTTAAAACGCCTATAATATTCAAATTACATTCCCGTAATTTTTGCTGTCTGGGAAAATTTTAATGTGTTGTATACATGTACATATATCAGTTCTTATCAAATCATTTCGAAGTTGATAAATATCAATCATCTATTTTTCTCATACTATTACAAAGGACTAAATCAAGGCATGTTGCTTAGAAACAAGTTGAGTATGTGTTTTCAAGAGTCACGTTTAAAGTCAGCATTTTGCACATTCTGTGGTCAATATAACGATCTAGTTTGCCATTACAACCTGCCATTAGGTCAAATGCTGTTTGACGTGTTTCATACCAATTGTTAGTCCGTTCTTTATATACGGAGTTTGACTATGGAGATCTTTGTTTACCTTATCAAGTTATAGGGCTCACGGCGGGTGTGGCCGGTAGGCAGGGTATGCTTACTCCTCCTAGGCACCTGATCCTACCTCTGGTGTATCCAGAATCTGTGTTTGCCCAACTCTTGTTTTGCATCTTGTTTGGGACCTGTAAGTTTGATCACTGTTGGTTATCTTCATCTTTTCATGAAAATCATCAAAACGAGCTAATAAAACCATCAACACATGCATTCACTTTTAAGGTAAATTACTTCCATACCCGCAATTGGGTAAAATGCGGTCTGATGTGTTTCATAGCAATTTTTAAGACATTTATCATACACTAATTTGGCTAAGAATTACTCCGTTTACCTGATCAAGAAAATGGGCTCAAGGCGGGTGTCACAGGTCGACAGGGGATGCTTACTTCTCCTTGACACCGGCTACCACCTCTGGTGTGTAAATGGGTCCATGTTTCCCCAGCTCTTGTTTTTTTGTATTATATTTGGGACTTACGAGGTTGATCACTGTTCGTTTTCTTTGCCTTCATAACACAGTATCAATTTTTGCTGTACAACAAACTTTGATCTGCGAAATTTCATTTCACTACGTCTATACCGAGGAGAGGGATAACAGTAGTGAATAAGGTGGTTTCATCTATCTCTCCTCTCTGCCCCTTTCTTCCCTTCTTTCTTCTCCCCGCCCCTTTCATCCTTTCTCACAGACTTTTCCTTTCCATATTTCTCCCGCTTTCTTCTCATTCCCCGACTGTTTTCTTCCATTTCCTTCACCGGACTCCCTCTCATTTCTCTCGCATATACCGTCCTTCTGCTTATCCGTTCTTTCTCTCCCCCTCCCTCTTCCCTGGCGCTGTGTGCCACCATCAAACATTCTATATACGGCCACTCTGAATCAGTAAATTTGCCGTAATTGAGAATCCTATTTTAAATATCTTTCATATATGATTTTTTTTAAATTATCCAAATACATTTGATTTTTTTTTTTCTCGACACAGGCTTAGATCCAGCGTCGCCTTACTTTGAGGACGAAGAACCCGCTGTCCGTTTAGATCCATCGGACGCCATCTTTGTGGATGTGATTCACACCGACGGCAGGAAATACTTTGGTACAAATTACTACATTTCTTCCAACATGTATCGTTTCTGGATTGGAGAAAACTATTTTAAATTAAAGATTTCAGCTTCTCCATCGCCAAATTCCCAATTTTATGCAGCAACATCTCATCATCACCTGCATAAGGTATTTTATGTCTCTCAGCTGATTCGGTACTCAAGAGCTTGTTCTGCGTATGATCAGTTTTATTTGAATCGAGGCGGGCTGCTGACAAACAAGCTTTAAGGTGATGTTGCAGAGATTTCAACATTCACGTTTAACATCAGTATTTCGCAAAATCTATTGTCGTTATAGTGATCTAGTTTGCCTATACAACCTGACATTGGGTTAAATGCTCTCTTATGTGTTTCGTACCAATTGTTAGTCCGTTCTTTACAAACTGATTTTGACTATGGACTACTCTGTTTACGTGACCAAGACAATAGGCTCACGGCGGGTGTGACCGGTCGACAGGGGATGCTTACTCCTTCAGTGTACCTTATCCCACCTCTGGTATATCCAGGGGTCCGTGTTTGTCCAACGTTTAATTTGTATCCCGTGTAGTACCTATAAGATTGATCACTGTTCGTTATCTCGTTAATTACTTCATACTCTGATATCATCAACAGCGACACTACATAAGAAATCAATAACGTTTTACAGTGAACATAGCGTTATATGAAATGCAATTACTATGCTGATATATTCTATGATACATATCAATTCACCGCATCATATACCAATAACTTCAATCTTTGATATCATTCTTTGATATCGTTAATTTCATATTCTGATATCATTAGGGTTTGGAATCATTCGTCCCGTCGGCCATATCGATTTCTACCCCAACAATGGGAAACATCAGCCGGCCTGTCGCACTGACACCATGGGAGCCCTCAAGGACTTAGTCACTGGAAATCTAAAAAGTAAGCCATATCATTGTGTAGACACTGGAAACCACATCATTGTTTGTTTTGCCTCGGACCAGAATGTCGCTTTGCCATTGGTTGAGACAGGTCACGTGACTGCCGTCTATATTTCTTTAGACGGCGAGTACCAAAATATAGACGGCAAAATGGTGTCCGTTTCGTCTTTTTAGTATTGAAATTAATTGTTCACCATACTACTGCCGTCTACATTTGGTCTTCGACAATGTTTGCTGATTTACTGGCTTCGCTTCTCCTATTGAAATGAACATTCCAACATATTTTTATAGATAGTCAGTAACAAACCTTTTAATTAATATTAGTCACTGGAAATCTGCAAAGCAAGCCATGTCATTAAGTTGACATGAATTTGAAAGATCTCTTCAGTATATACATGTAGATCGATGTTATAAACTTTAAAGGATCTTCGTAAAATTGTTCGCATTGGTTTCATTTTAATGATAAGTACATGTAGGAAAGCTTGGAGTCCATTGTAAAATTTGAAGAGATTTACAAATTTCTCTTAGTTACAAGAACATTGAATTTATCTCAATAATGCATTTTAAATAGTGTTATATTTGCAATAATGAAAATAATGATGAGTATGATAAAATTAATAAATAAAAAGAGGGATGTGGTCTTTTTTCGTCTTAAACCTTTCAAGGTGATTTTTTTTTCACGACGGAGGAAAGCAAGTTCAGTACATGATACACAAGCTATTTAATATATTTTTTAGATATAAATAAAGAATCACGACACGTAAATGTAATATACAGATGAACTATATTAATTGATATCATATCTTATATTGTCTATTAAAAAGCGTGCTAAAAAAGTTCATTGTACTCTAATGAATGATGTTTTCTGACTCTGTAACTTTTGAAAACTATCATCCTTACTGATAAACTAGATTTGAGAAAGACCCTTTTAAATATTTCAAATGTTCGTTTAATAGAAATGAGGGTCGATCACCGTTCAGGATCAATTTACTATTATTAAACATAAATTAGGAAAACACATCATGAGAAAATAACATTATTTTTTACAAATGACAAATGAGTATCTTTATAAGACGTCAAACATAATATGCAGATAAGGATCAATTAGCAATGGCCCATCTGATACTCGCTGATTGTATCGATCTTTATCTTCATGATCATAAGAAAGAATATGGAGTTAAAGAAGAAGAAAGCAATCTCACCTTGTTACCACCTGTAAATATGTTCAACTTCTTACAAACAACACAACTTCATGAACAAAAATGTACATGTATTTATTAAGCCATATTATTGGGGGGAAATCTCTATTCGAACTATTACAGTAATATTCTGTGGCAAATATAAAACAAATGTGTAATTTAGGAAACTTCTTTAAAGTTAGAGAGGAATTGAAGCTATGTAATTGAATTGTCCAATTTTTTTGTTGTGTCTGTATATAAACAAGTATATATACGTTGTTAAATACCATTCTGATTAAAAATCTTTGATCCGCTCCGATATTCTGATATCAGAATATCGGAGCGGATCAAAGATCTGGTTTTAATACTGAAGAGCTGTAAATCTTAAAGTTGATAAAGAATGAATGATTGATTGTATTACATTTGTGCATGTACATATGGACGTCGTTTTTACAATTATTTTTCTGTAAAAAATATACCATAAATCGTATAAGATATTTAGTTACATAGGGGCTTGTCCTGCTGCCCAATCCCATTATGTTTTTCATAATAAAATACTGTTTGAACTACTAGTATAATTGTATTTTTATAAGATATCCTACTTACAGTATACAAGATACTCATAAAGTTAATAAGATATCTTACGTAGCGAAACAAGGCTCTAAAGATAACACGTACATGTATGTAAAGAAAAAACGTCAAATTCGGGAAGAAATTCGGCATTCTGAATAAATATCATAAAATATCTTATAAATCGTAAATTATGAGATACAGTTGTATCTTACAAAATTTGTTATACCGGGTGTATATATTATATCAAAAATAGAAAATATTATATATCAATGTAAATATGGCGTCCCATGATAATATATGCATTTCAGTGTAGACACATCCGCTTCAATGCTAACTTTTTGTTTTATAAGGTCTTTCGAAGGACATTGCCTGCAGTCACATGAGGGCCATCTCACTGTTCATCGAGTCCATCCGATCGTCCTGCCCATTCACCGCCTGTTGCACGTCTTGTGACGTGAAGTGTATCAGTATGGGTTTGAACGTCGACCACAAGGCCCACGGAAGCTACCACTTGACCACGAACTCCGCTTCGCCGTTTTGTGAAAGCTAAAATTATCAAAGTCTGAATCATTTCTGTGGGTATACTAGGATTCAATATAGGGTTCAATATAGGTTATAAATATTTTCTTTTTCTTTTTAACAATTATATAAAATCATTTATTCACGATTTCTATATATA
This sequence comes from Ostrea lurida, assembly GCA_903981925.1. Classification (NCBI taxonomy): domain Eukaryota; kingdom Metazoa; phylum Mollusca; class Bivalvia; order Ostreida; family Ostreidae; genus Ostrea; species Ostrea lurida. The sequence goes on from CAJDSM010018070.1 coordinate 29,865, forward strand.
ACACACAAACGTTCTGTCTGTATTTATTATGTAGTTAGCTTCTCATAATAAATTAAAATACGACATGTGATGAGTTTTATATCTTATTGTTCAACAGATATTGGCCATGAAAGTCAGACACAACACATATACAACCAAATAAACTTAGGGGTCGCCGAGCAACACCCCCCCCCCAACAATGTCTTCCGTAACGGCTAGTAGCATGTTGGGTTAATCACAATCAAGAAAATTCAACAACTACATATCAACAGTCAACATCGAATTGTACGACTAACTTGGTGAGGATTTAGCTTCGTACCGTTCCACGCCATGAACTGGGTCACTGTAAAGAGATGCATAGAATATCTAGGTGTGTGGAACGCCAAAGTAAGATATAAACTCGAATGATTGGAGATATCTTTACGTATGATTTAAAGATATTAGTTCAATTATTGCGTGCAATAACTGAATTAATGAATTCAGCTGATGAAAGCAATGCTTGAATTGCTGCGCATTAATTAAGTTGATGAGATCATTAATTGGTTAGCTGTGCGTTACAGTGCGTACGAGAGCAATGAGTGATCTCATTAATTCAATAGATGCACGTATCAATGTGGTGGAATTATTGCTTAAGATATTTATATCATTTGAGGCTTGGTATCGGGTCCCTAGGAGGAGTAAGCATCCCCTGTCGACCGGTCACACCCGCCGTGAACCTATTGTTTTGTCCAGATAAACGGAGTATTGATTGATTATTCATTTTAGAATATTTTACTTCATATTTGGATATTTTACTTAACATTGACTCTAATGGCAGACTGACAACTACATTATATGATAATTAAGCTTGATGACTTAACTTTGCAATCGTCAACTTTCCCTTTCTATGTAGTAATATACCACTATCACCTGCTTATGGTGTGTATATCTCCCAGTTGATTCAATACGCAAGAGCATGGTATATATGCGTATGAGGACTTTTTAAAACGAGGCCAATTACTAACAAAAAAGTTGATGTGCAGGGTTATAACGAATCTCGTTTAAAGTCATCATTCGCTAATTTACGGTCGCTATTTAATGACCTTGTTTCGAATTACAAATTATCACCAAGTCATATGTATGGAGCGCCAAATTAACCATAAACTCAAATATGAAGATATCTTATTATTTAAAGATATCTTTAATTTATTTAAGTGCGCGCAATAATCAATTAAAGATCTCTTTAAATAATTATGATATCTTTAATTCTGAATTATGCGCGCATTAATTCAATTGATGATATCTTAATTCTTTGCTGAATTGAAGAGCGCTATATTTGAATTATTGCTCTCTTTAAATGATTAAAGCGTCGCATTAATTGAATTAATTGCGCGCAATATGAATTATTGCTCTCTTAATTGAATTAATGATTATCATTAATTCATATAACGCGCGCAATAATTGAATTATTGCTCTCATTCAATTGAATTAATGATATCATAATCATAAATGCGCGGCAGTATATTGATTACTTGATCTCATTAATTGAATTAATGATATCATTAATTCAATTATAGAGCAATATTTTTAAAGCAGAGCAATAATATAATTAAAAGATCATTTAATTCAATATCGATAATGGAATATGCCTCTTTAATTGATTTGCTCTCTTTAAATGAATAATGCGCGCATTAATTCCTTATATAAAAGTGCTGTAATATTAAAAGATATCTTTAATGTGAATTAAAGAGATCAATTAAATCATTTATACCGAGCATTAAATTAAATATTTGCGATCAACTATTCCACACATTAATGGCGAGCATTAATTGAATTAATGAGAGCAATAAATTGAATTATTGCGCGTATTAAATTGATATATTGCTCTCTCAATTGAATATGCGCGCATTAAATGAATTAATTGCTCTTCATTAATTGAATTAGTGCGCGCAATAATTCGATTTTTGCTCATCTTAATTGAAATTAGTGCTCGCAATAATTCAATTTATTGCTCTCTTTAATTAAATATAATGCGCGCATTAATGCAATTAATGGAGCAATAATTCATTTAATGCGCCATTAAATCAATGAAGAGAGCAATAATTGAATTAATGATATCTTTAAATAATTAAGATATCTTCAATTTATTTGAGTTTATGTTAATTTGGCGCTCCATACTATATGTTACTGATTTGTTTCATACCCCTTGTTCGTCATTTTTTCCTACTAGACTTTGACAACGGGTAATCCCGTTTACTTTATTGGACTAAGGGCTCACGGCGGGTGTGACTAGTCAGCAGAGGACGCTTACCCGGTACATCTCCATGGCACCTGATTCCTACCTTCGCTTTGTCGGAGATCAGTGTTGCCCTTCACTTCGATTTGTATAATGTTTTTTGGATTAAGATTACGTTTGCACAACATATGTCCTCTTCGGCCTTTTGGATGGAGACAACTATAAACGGAGTAATTCATAGTCAACATTGGTATACAAAAAGATAAAATCTGCCTCATAAAAACAGGTCAGTTACCAAAGGGGGACAATCCGTGTCCATGGGAATTCCATCACACTGTTGGAAGACCTGATCAGTTTAAAAGCCACAAAGATAACGTCAATTGATGAGAAAACCGGCTCCAGCATCGTTTTAAAATAAAGTTCAGAATGGTATTTAATAAATTAACTTTTATAATGACTGATCACTATGTATGAATATTTCCCCTCCCCCCATTTATTACTGAAGAAACTGCACTACAAAAGGTTTAATCTTTAATCTATCCTGAGGAATGGTTGTATAAAGTGTTGCAAAGTCATATGTTTTGATGT
>CAJDSM010018075.1:37521-53570 GCA_903981925.1 Ostrea lurida
GAACTTTTTTCATGTTCCCATCGAGTTCAAGATAACTAGTTTTACTGTATTGAATTGGAATGTATTTTCTGAGGCATTTGTTGATGAGATGACCGCTATTTTCTATTCTGCAGCAAAAACAGTTTCTTTTCAAAATTACTTCAAAATATAAATATTACATTAACCTTGCAAAATAAAAGTGATAATAAAAACGAGGCGATAAGTTCCAAGGTTCCCAAACAACTATGAAGTACTTGTATGAATCCTTATTTCAAATGCAGGAAAAATTACAATAGATACGCAAGAAGTTGTTCTGCGTATGATCAGTTAATGAATCGAGGCACGCACGTTAAAAGTTGTTGCAGGAGTTTCAAAAGCCGCTTTTAAAGTCAATTATAACGATCTAGTTTGTCAATACAACCTGTCATTGGGTAAATGCTGTCTCAAGTCGTTAACCAATAAATAGTTGTTTCTTATCCAATGATTTTGAGTTCGGATAACTCCGTTTACCGATCTGAACAAGATCTCAAGTGGGGTGTGACCGGTCTACACGGGGTCTTTACTCACCTTAGACACCTGATTCCATCTTTGATGTATCAGGTGATTGTTATATTCTGGTTGGATTTGTGAGATTGATACATGTATCTATCGTGCCATACCTGCTGTGACATAGGTGCTCGGTATTTGAGGTCCCACCCGAAGGTCTGCTCGATTTACTCAGTAAACGATAAAGATTTCTCCCTGCTCATAGTCATAGGTCATAAGCGCCAAGCATAGACCTTAATCTTGCAGCCCTATACAGGCAATGATGGCGTCTCCATATAAATGGAATTTTTAGACGAAATGCTAAATATATTTAACTAAACAACAAATGCACCAATGGTGTTGTCAATAAATTGAATTAAATTGAATAAAGATTGAAATACAAGTGTAATATATAGCAATGATGAAGTTGATTTTATTATGTCTACGTTTTGAATAAAATATCCAGATCATACTTTTATCATGACATATAATAAAAGAAAAGTAAAAGTAAAACAAATTTAAGGTAATCCAGATCAAGACATGTTCAGTTTTCTTACGATTCGCAAATGTCAGGGCACAAATGCTGGAACGGAAACTCTAGGTCTCTCATGAACGGTAGCATTCTAGTTCACTTTAGCCCTCGTGTAGCCAGCTTCAGATAATCGTTTTAGTTGTTCAATCAGATCTTTTTATCGTGCTAAAAAAAAAAGTAAATATTTTAAATTATCTTTGAACAAAATGTATTTAACATGCTTTTGTGGGCATTTGTTTCTTCAGAATAGAAAGAAGAAACATGATCTTGAAATTTGCAGCCACTCTTTCCTTTCTTATTCTCTTGGAAATATGAAGATAACGAACAGTGATAGTCTCATAAACCCAACAGTAGACAAGTCAAAAGCTGGGCAAATAACGACATATGGATATACCAGAGGTGAGATCAGTGTCTAGGATGACTAACCTCTCTTGTCGACGTTACAACCACTGTGAGTCCATTGTCTTGATCAGATAAACAATGTAATCCATAGTTAAAGTTGTATATGTTCTTGTGACTATGATTACGTTTAACACATTGTTTACTTCGTCATTTGACTATACGGCAGGTTGGATTAAAAAAACTAGAGCGTTTATTGAACATAAAGTTTACGAAATGCTGCCTTTAAACGTGACTGTTGAAACCCTTTTAACAATAACGTGTCTGCAGGTACATGTACCATGATTCGATTCAAAAAACATGTCATGTTTTGGATCTGATAAATGGTTGGTGGGATTATTTTTATGATTACTGCATCATTTGCAAGAGTTTATAAAAGAAAAAAATCTTCCGCAGGGATTTACAGATGTTTGATTACTCCTTGATCTATATTAACAAGCATATCCAAATTGTTTTCAGATTCAATTTTTAGCTCTGCATGCGTCAAATATTCAGTTTGGTCTCGATCTAACTTATTTAATTCATATAGGTTTTTTTTTTAAATCGAAATTTTTTTATCTTTAAAATTGTATCGCACGTGTTCATTTTTTCTCGTCATTAACTTTTTTTTTTCTCACTCACCTTTCTCAAATTATTACCTTGCTTGTTGATTGGTGAACTAGCTGTTACGTCACTGCCGTCAGGTAAACAAGGAGCACAATTGTCACGAGAGAATCTGTTTAAAAATAATTAAAAGTCCATGATTAACCGAAGAAAGAAACATATTCACTGAACTTTGTGATGGTGGGGACATGAAAAATACAAACGAGCCTTTTTCTACTCGTTCGTAAATAAGATTTCGTGTTACTTTAACGTGTAGCTGATACACATCCAAGGCTTGATAAAGTCCTTCTGGGTCTTTGAACCGTTTCTGCATCCGCCATTATAACGACAATCGAACAAAATCACACTCCGTAACTAGAGTTCCAGTCGACTACCTGAAGCAGGCTTTCTAGCACACTTAAAGGAACATAAACACGTTTTGAGCTAAATCTTATGTTTGCAATTTAATGCTTAAAATGCTTAACCAATTTATATTCTTAATGGTCAGCATATATTTGAATGTCAGTTGTTGAGTTACAAGTATAATACAGCGCTCACAAACATTTGTTACGTGAACAAGGCCTGTGCCTTTTTTTGTTTACATAAATATTGCTTCACGGAAAATACCATGTTTAAAACAAGAGATGTGAGAATCACTAGAAAACTGTTTAATTGTGTTCAGAATGAACTTTGAAATTTGGAAAAAAATCTGCTTTAAACGGAAACATATACTAGCATTTTCAATATAGGTAACAAAACAAGACTCCGAGCCTTGTTTATCATAGTGAAGAATTGTAAGTGCTATATCTCACTTGTAACTCAACAAATGACGTTCAAATTTTTGCCGACCATTAGAAAATACCCTACGTGAGTATTGCAAACATTAAAAATAGAAATCTAAAATTTGAACATTATAGCTCAAAACGTGTCCATGTCCATTTTAAATCACCAAGCTAATTTGTAATTTAGAGCGGCACCCACCCAGGTGTATCACTTACCACTATCCAGTGCATATTGATAACCTGCAACAACAAGGAATGTCAATGCATCAGAGGTGTGTTTATTAATAACGTATTATGAAGTGTCAATACTAAGCTACACTGGTAGTAAACTCCACCCACAAACAACGATTTTTTTTAATTGAAAACTGATGTTTGATGTATGGAAGAATAAGAAATCACTACTTTACATTTTTCTGTTTAGTGAAAAAATAAGAGCAATCCTACAGATTACTTGGGTTATTTTATTGAACATTGACATTAACGGCAAATAACTAACGTTACTCAACTTGATGACAAACGGACGATTTCAGCTTCTCCCATTGTCAACTTCCCATATTTATGTAGCAATATTCCATCATCACCTGCATATGGTGTGCATGTCTCTCAAATTATTCGATATGCAAGAGCTTGTTCTGCGTGTGATCAGTATTTTAATCGAGACAAGCTACTTACAGACAAGTGTTGTTGTTGCAGGGATTTCAACAGTCGCGTTTAAGGACAGCATTTCGTACATTCTATGGTCGTTATAACAATTTAGTTTACCAGTAGACCTACTATTGAGTCAAATGCTGTCTGGTGTGTTTCATAGCCATGTTAAGCAGTTTTCACACACTGATTTGACCTAGATTGTTCCGTTTACCTGATCAGGACTATGGGCTCACGGCGGGTGTGACCGGTCAACAGGGGATGCTTACTCCTCTTAGGCACCTGATCCCACCTCTGGTGTGTCCAGGGGTCCGTGGTTGCCCAACTCTTGTTTTTGTATTCTATTTGGGACTTACGAGGTTGATCACTCTGTGGTGTCCTTTATTTCTAGTTCGCTGGGATATATTGAATCGACATATGAATGAAAATATTTATTTTTAATATTATAAAATGTAATCTATATAACGAAATGTCGAATTGCAGAGAGTTTTTCTTTTCATGTAGAAGCGTTTAGATGAATTGTACCTCATAAGAATATAAAAAAAGTCCGCTAACAAAGAAGCACAATCTGTGCCCATGGGAATTCCAAACACTCACAAAATGATGTCAATGATGAAGCTCCAACATTGCTTTGATATCAACTTCAGAGTACTTGTGTGTAGAATCAGCGTGGAGTTTAACAAAGAATTTTTAGAATGACTGATCACAAGATATGAATATTAATTTTCCTTTTTTCCATTTTTGTTGAAGAAGCCAACGTCCTATAATGATCATTGACATCATTTTTGTAGTGTTTGGAATTCCCATGGGCACAGATTGTGCTTCTTTGTTAGCGGACTTTTTTTATATTCTTATGAGGTACAATTCATCTAAACGCTTCTACATGAAAAGAAAACATCTCTAGCAATTCGACATTTCGTTATATAGATTACATTTTATATATTAAAAATAATTATTTTCATTCATATGTCGATTCAATATATCCCAGCGAACTAGAAATAAAGGACACCACAGAGTGATCAACCTCGTAAGTCCCAAATAGAATACAAAAACAAGAGTTGGGCAAACACGGACCCCTGGACACACCAGAGGTGGGATCAGGTGCCTAAGAGGAGTAAGCATCCCCTGTTGACCGGTCACACCCGCCGTGAGCCCATAGTCCTGATCAGGTAAACGGAACAATCCTAGGTCAAATCAGTGTGTGAAGTTCTATAGATTACCGACGTGGTATTTCGGATCTTTGATTCAATTAATTCAATTTAGTTGATCAAGCAGCCATTGGGTGCATGTGTTGTTCTAGGGTTAAGATATATTAGCATTTCGTCTAAAATTCCATTTATATGGAGACGCCATCATTGCCTTGTATAGGGCTGCAAGATTAAGGTCTATGCTTGGGCGCTTATGACCTATGACTATGAGCAGGGAGAAATCTTTATCGTTTACTGAGTAAATCGAGGCAGACCTTCGGGTGGGACCTCAAATACCGAGCACCTATGTCACAGCAGGTATGGCACAGAGATAATGTATCAATCTCACAAATCCAACCAGTATATAACAATCACCTGGATACATCAAAGATGGAATCAGGTGTCTAAGGTGAGTAAAGACCCCGTGTAGACCACACACCACCTTGAGATCATTGTTCATGAGGTAAACGGAGTTATCCGAACTCAAAATCATTGGATAAGAAACAACCTATTTATGGTATAACGACTTGAGACAGCATTTACCCAATGACAGGTTGTATTGACAAACTAGATCGTTATAATTGACTTTAAAGCGGCTTTTGAAACTCCTGCAACAACTTTTTAAACGTGCGTGCCTCGATTCATTAACTGATCATACGCAGAACAATTCTTGCGTATCTATTGTAATTTTTCCTGCATTTGAATAAGGATTTCATACAAGTATTCATAGTTGTTTGGGAACCTTGGAACTTTATCGCCTCGTTTTTATTATCACTTTTATTTTTGCAAGGTTCAATGTATATTATATTTATTTGTAACTTTTGAAAAGAAAACTGTTTTTGCTGCAGAATAGAAAATAGCGGTCTCTCATCAACAATGCCTCAGAAAATACATTCCAATTCAATACAGTAAAACCTAGTTATCTTGAACTCGATGGGAACATGAAAAAGTGTCGAGATGATCCGTGGAGTTCAGACATCGAGTGTAAAGATACTAAGAAAATAGGTGGTTGGGGCCTCCAAAATCAGGTTCGAAGCTAAGCCATTGTATTTCGAGATATCAGTGTTCGAGATATCGAAATCGCAACGTATTGGCATTTCTAGTTTATCTTAAAGATGTTTGTTTGGAGATTGTTGTTTTTTAAGAAAGAGTTAATTTTCCTCTGGGCTAGGTCATTAGATGCTTAATTGCGTTGCAGGAACATAGTTTGGATTGCATATGAATTCTATGGTAAGCAATGATCAAAAAGTTCGCTTGATAGAGAGCATCTATCAAATGTTGGATGATGGTGATGGGTATTGATAACAAGACACTAGTGTATAATGGAAGTGGTAAATCAACTTCATTGTTTGCCAAGTAAAGATAATTTGAAGATATCCAAGAAAAGGTTTCAAATTAAGGGGATGATTAATAGAGCAGAGGCTAAAAGATAAGTCTAATCATTGAAATTTTTCTCACTTTCTTTCATATATCGTATATTGAAGGTCCTTCAGCAATATGTGGAAGTTTCGTCGATGGGAAGCTAGACAAATAAAGGGAGATAATCAGCGTCTGGAGATTACGCTCCAGTTGACTTAAAAAAGTTAATTTCAAGTGTAAGTGATGATATAAAGGCCTGCTGAAAAAAAATAATTGAATTAATTTTTGATTGAATTTTTAAACAAGAGTGTTACAAAATAGTCCCAGTATGAAATACATGTATTTTGAAATAGGATTTTATGTTTGACATTTGCGATTTTTTTTTTTAAATTTATGGTGAAAGACCCCCCGAGAGAAAGTGAAACAAAAAATGCTCTTTTGCAAAAGCATGTTTCTCAGTACTGAATTCATATTTTCATAAAAAACCCGTCATATTGAAAAGTTTTTTTTTAAATTGGTGTGTGGTAAAAGATACCAACACGCACGCTTTTTCGTGAGTAATATGAACTATTGGAAGCGTAGATTAATTATGTGAATAAATTATGTTTGTTTTCAGTGCACGAAGAATAAAGGAATTTTGAGGTTAAACGATCTAAGCGCACCCAGTCTTTTAAGTCAGGAAGGATTCAATAGAACCAATTAAAATCATAAACAGCTGGCTATTTGATATGTTCAATCAGTAGTTCATTGTATTATCTGTAAAATTGAATAAAACCCTCCAAAATAAGTGTGTAGCAATGAGAAAGAAGTTAGGGTTGGGGGGTTGGGGTTGGAGCAGAGTTAGGAAAGAAATGCAATCATGCAGTGTCTGAATTCGATTTACCCGTATATACCATGATAGATGAGCCAGATTTCTATTCAGGGCAGTGTATAGAGATAAAGGTCCAGGTATTGGGAAATCTTTAAACATTGGTATATTAAAGAAAAGAATGTTGCATGTACAAGTAATTATTTATAGTAAAGTTGAAACTTTCAACAGAATGCAGGAGCACAGTTGCATTATTCCAGATGTGGCTGCGATTTATAAAAAGGCCCCGGATCGAGCAGAATGTTTATTCAGTAAGCTATTAAATAACGCTCCTTTAATGAAGGAATTAGTTCTTTAATAGTAGTGCAGAAGTGAGAAGCAGAATGAAAGCTTGGTAAAATATATGATTTACATGGAAGAGATAGCCTAGCAGGCTTGGGGTGGCATTGTAGACGCACAATCAAATAGTTACGTGATAGTGTTTATGGTCACGTGACGTACTATTAATCACACCCTAAAAATTTATCCACTTTTTATATAGGTAGTGTTAATTTGCATTTTGTATCAAGGCGTGTAGATGGTGAAAAAAGTATACACATTTATATATGGATTTGGCAGAGTAAACAGAGTGTCCTGTCGTGTCGCCCGTGGTGGATTCTGGGCTAGAATTGGTCCCGTAGACCACTTCGTTTGTGTAAAGAGCAAACCTGGCCCGGTGTCACATGCTGTGTGAGCCCGAGGAGAGATTCCGGCCTCTTCAAAGTCCGTAAGCGGCCAGGCATAGGCCCAGGAATTTCGCTTGCTCTTCACCCGGCATGGGCGACGTCTCCATAGTGACTGAAATATTTCTCGGAGGACATTCAGAATACAAGTTTAAAGGCTGTTCTGACAGGTTTAAATGCTCCAGTATGACCTTGTTGGCGCTCCAGAGAAGTTACCGTTGTTATAGTTTAAGGTGATAAGAAGTTTTCTGAAATTTATTTTTTTTGATGCCTGAGGTTACGAACAGCAAAATCTGCAATTAAATCGGCTTTTTGATTTGCCGTTCAGGCAGAGTTGTTCTCAAGTTTGTTGTAACGAAATACTATTTCAGCATTGAGTATATTTTTCTTATTAATATCTATAGGATGGGTACCATGTAATTGTGATGTAAAACAAATAAGATGAACCTGGCGATTGTTTGTCCTTTGTCTTGTGTTTTTTTATTAGATGGCAAGGTAAGGAATGGAAGAAAGTGAAAAGAGATCCGCAGATGTCTTTTCAGGCTTCTTTAACATTGCTGTTCTCTAAGCATGTGAAATGAGAAATTATCTAAAAGAAAAATTCATAATTCAATGTAATTTTTCATTTTAGGACATGTAGAGTATTATAGCAGCGGATACCGAGGTGATGTAAACACGCACAAGATAAGCGAACAGTGAACATCTACCGTTAGTTAGTTTGCCGTTAATGTCAATGTTCAATAAAATACCCAAGTAATCTGTAGGATTGCTCTTATTTTTTCACTAAACAGAAAAATGTAAAGTAGTGATTTCTTATTCTTCCATACATCAAACATCAGTTTTCAAATTAAAAAAAATCGTTGTTTGTGGGTGGAGTTTACTACCAGTGTAGCTTAGTAATTGACACTTCATAATACGTTATTAATAAACACACCTCTGATGCATTGACATTCCTTGTTGTTGCAGGTTATCAATATGCACTGGATAGTGGTAAGTGATACACCTGGGTGGGTGGCCGCTCTAAATTACAAATTAGCTTGGTGATTTAAATGGACATGGACACGTTTTGAGCTAATAATGTTCAAATTTTAGATTTCTATTTTTAATGTTTGCAATACTCACGTAGGGTATTTCTAATGGTCGGCAAAAATTTGAAGGGCGTCATGTTGTTGAGGTTTAGCAGTGAGAATATAGCACTTACAATTCTTCACTATATAAACAAGGCCGCAGTCTTGTTTTGTTACCTATATTGAAAATGCTAGTATATGTTTCCGTTTAAAGCAGATTTTTTTTGCGGAAATTTCAAAGTTCTATTCTGAACACAATTAAACAGTTTCTAGTGATTCTCACATCTCATTTTGTTTTAAACATGGTATTTTCCGTGAAGCAATATTTATGTAAACAAAAAAAAGGCACAGGCCTTGTTCACATAACAAAGTTTTGTGAGCGCTGTATTATACTTGTAACTCAACAACTGACATTCAAATATATGCTGACCATTAGAAATAAATTGGTTAAGCATTTTAAGCATTAAAATTGCAAACATAAGATTTAGCTCAAAACGTGTTTATGTTCCTTTAAGTGTGCTAGAAAGCCTGCTTCAGGTAGTCGACTGGAACTCTAGTTACGGATGTGATTTTGTTCGATTGTCGTTATAATGGCGGATGCAGAAACGGTTCAAAGACCCAGAGAGAACTTATATCAAGCCTTGGATGTGTATCAGCTACACGTTAAAGTAACACGAAATCTTATTTACGAACGGAGTAGAAAAAGGCTCGTTTGTATTTTTCATGTACCAACACCATCACAAAGTTCAGTGAATATGTTTCTTTCTTCGGTTAAATCATGGAGCTTTTATATTTTAAAACAGATTTCTCTCGTGACAAATGTGCTCCTTGTTTACCTGACGGGCAGTGACGTAACAGCTAGTTCACCAATCAACAAGCAAGGTAATAATTTGAGAAAGGTGAGTGAGAAAAAAAAAAGTTAATGACGAGAAAAAAATGAACACGTGCGATACAATTTTAAAGATAAAAAAATTTCGATTTAAAAAAACAAACCTATATAGAATTAATAAAGTTAGATCGAGACCAAAACTGAATATTTGACGCATGCAGAGCTAAAAATTGAATCTGAAAACAATTTGGATATGCTTGTTAATATAGATCAAGGAGTAATCAAACATCTGTAAATCCCTGCGGAAGATTTTTTTCTTTTATAAACTCTTGCAAATGATGCAGTAATCATAAAAATAATCCCACCAACCATTTATCAGATCCAAAACATGACATGTTTTTTGAATCGAATCATGGTACATGTACCTGCAGACACGTTATTGTTAAAGAGGTTTCAACAGTCACGTTTAAAGGCAGCATTTCGTAAACTTTATGTTCAATAAAACGCTCTAGTTTTTTAATCCAACCTGCCGTATAGTCAAATGACGAAGTAAACAATGTGTTAAACGTAATCATAGTCACAAGAAACATATACAACTTTAACTATGGATTACATTGTTTATCTGATCAAGACAATGGACTCACAGTGGTTGTAACCGGTCGACAAGAGAGGTTAGTCATCCTAGACACTGATCTCACCTCTGGTATATCCATATGTCGTTATTTGCCCAGCTTTTGACTTGTACTCTGTTGGGTTTATGAGACTATCACTGTTCGTTATCTTCATATTTCCAAGAGAATAAGAAGGAAAGAGTGGCTGCAAATTTCAAGATCATCTGTTTCCTTTCTATTCTGAAGAAACAAATGCCCACAAAAGCATGTTAAATACATTTTGTTCAAAGATAATTTAAAATATTTTACTTTTTTTTTTAGCACGATTAAAAGATCTGATTGAACAACTAAAACGATTATCTGAAGCTGGCTACACGAGGGCTAAATGTGAACTAGAATGCTACCGTATCATGAGAGACCTAGAGTTTCCGTTCCAGCATTTGTGCCCTGACATTTGCGAATCGTAAGAAAATCTGAACATGTCTTGATCTGGATTACCTTAAATTTGTTTTACTTTTACTTTTCTTTATTATATGTCATGATAAAAGTATGATCTGGATATTTTATTACAAAACGTAGACATAATAAAATCAACTTCATCATTGCTATATATTACACTTGTATTTTCAATCTTTATTCAATTTAATTCAATTTATTGACAACACCATTGGTGCATTTGTTGTTTAGTTAAATATTATTTAGCATTTCGTCTAAAAATTCCATTTATATGGAGACGCCATCATTGCCTGTATAGGGCTGCAAGATTAAGGTCTATGCTTGGCGCTTATGACCTATGACTATGAGCAGGGAGAAATCTTTATCGTTTACTGAGTAAATCGAGCAGACCTTCGGGTGGGACCTCAAATACCGAGCACCTATGTCACAGCAGGTATGGCACGATAGATACATGTATCAATCTCACAAATCCAACCAGAATATAACAATCACCTGGATACATCAAAGATGGAATCAGGTGTCTTAGGTGAGTAAAGACCCCGTGTAGACCGGTCACACCCACCTTGAGATCATTGTTCAGATCAGGTAAACGGAGTTATCCGAACTCAAAATCATTGGATAAGAACAACCTATTTATTGGTATAACGACTTGAGACAGCATTTACCCAATGACAGGTTGTATTGACAAACTAGATCGTTATAATTGACTTTAAAAGCGGCTTTTGAAACTCCTGCAACAACTTTTTAACGTGCGTGCCTCGATTCATTAACTGATCATACGCAGAACAACTTCTTGCGTATCTATTGTAATTTTTCCTGCATTTGAAATAAGGATTTCATACAAGTACTTCATAGTTGTTTGGGAACCTTGGAACTTTATCGCCTCGTTTTTATTATCACTTTTATTTTTGCAAGGTTCAATGTATATTATATTTATTTGTAACTTTTGAAAAGAAAACTGTTTTTGCTGCAGAATAGAAAATAGCGGTCATCTCATCAACAAATGCCTCAGAAAATACATTCCAATTCAATACAGTAAAACCTAGTTATCTTGAACTCGATGGGAACATGAAAAAAGTTCGAGATATCCGTGGATTCGAGACATCGAGGGTAAAATTACTAAGAAAATAGGTGGTTGGGGCCTCCAAATCAGTTCGACATAACCATTGTATTCGAGATATCAGTGTTCGAGATATCGAAATCCAACTGTATTTGCATTATCAAGTAGTTTTTTCTTATAGTTTGTTTGAGATTTTTTTTAGAAAATTAATTTTCCTCTCCTAGGTCATAAGGCTTATTCGTTCAGAACATAGTTGTATTCATATGAATTCTAGTGGTAAGACAATGATCAAAAAGTTCTGATAGAAGCAATCTATCAAAATGTTGATATGTATGGTATTGATAACAAGACACTAGTGTATAATGAATGGTAAACAACTTATGTTATGCCAAGTAAAATAATTTGAAGAATATCCAAGAAAAGGTTTCAATTAAGGGGGATATTAATAGACAAGCTAAAAATAATCTATCATTGAATTTTTTCTCATTTCTTCATTATCTATATTGAAGTGTCCTTCACAATATGTGGAAGTTTCGTCATGGGAAGCAGACAAATAAGGGAGATAATCAGGTCTGAATTACCTCCATTACTTAAAAAAGTTAATTTCAATGTTAATGATATATAAAGGCCTGCTGAAAAAATAATTTGAATAATTTTTATTGAATTTTTAAACAAGAATGTTCAAAATATCCCAGTATTAAATACATGTATTTTGAAATAATTTTATGTTTGACATTTGCCATTTTTTTTTAAATATTAGGAAAAACCCCAAAATGAACAAAAAATGCTTTTGCAAAAGCATTTTCTCAGTACATAATTCATATTTCATTTAAAAACCCGTCATTGAATTTTTTTTAAATTGTGTGTGGTAAAAGATACCAGCCACTCACCTTTTCGTGAAAATATGAACTATTGAAGCTAGATTAATTATGAAAAATATTTGTTGTTTTTCAGTGCTACAAGAATAAAATTTTGTTAACATCTAACCACACCAGTCTTTTTAAGTCAGGAATTCATATAACAATTAAAAATCATAAACACTGGCTATGAGATGTTCAATCATATTCATTATTTATCTAAATTGATAAAAACCCTCCAAAATAAATGTTACAATAGAAAAATTGTAGGGGTTTTTAATATAAATGTTTAAGATTTTCCCAATATACCTGGACTTTATTCTAAATACACTGCCCATAAATAGAAATCTGGATATGTATATGGTATTGGTAAATCGAATTCAGAGAACTGATGATTGCATTCTTTCCACTTGCTCAACCCAACCCCCAACCCCTACAATTTTTCTATTGTAACATATATTTTGGAGGGTTTTTATCAATTTAGATAAAAATGAATATAGATTGAACATCTCATAGCCAGTGTTTATGATTTTTAATTGTTATATGAATTTCCTGACTTAAAAAGACTGTGGTGGTTAGATGTTAACAAAAATTTTATTCTTTGTAGCACTGAAAAACAACAAATATTTATTCATAATTAATCTAGCTTCAATAGTTCATATTTTCCCGAAAAGGTGAGTGGCTTGGTATCTTTACCACACACAATTTAAAAAAAATTCAATTGACGGGTTTTTAAATGAATATGAATTATGTACTGAGAAAATGCTTTTGCAAGAGCATTTTTTGTTCATTTTGGGGGTTTTCCTAATATTTAAAAAAAAATGGCAAATGTCAAACATAAAATTATTTCAAAATACATGTATTTAATACTGGATATTTTGAACATTCTTGTTTAAAAATTCAATAAAATTATTCAAATTATTTTTTCAGCAGGCCTTTATATATCATTAACATTGAAATTAACTTTTTTAAGTAATGGAGGTAATTCAGACCTGATTATCTCCCTTATTTGTCTAGCTTCCCATGACGAAACTTCCACATATTGTGAAGGACACTTCAAATATAGATAATGAAGAAATGAGAAAAATTCAATGATAGATTATTTTTAGCTTGTCTATTAATATCCCCTTAATTGAAACCTTTTTCTTGGATATTCTTCAAATTATTTTACTTGGCATAACAATAAGTTGTTTACCATTCATTATACACTAGTGTCTTGTTATCAATACCATACATATCAACATTTTGATAGATTGTTTATCAGAACTTTTTGGATCATTGTCTTACCACTTGATATCATATGAATACAACTATGTTCTGAACGAATAAGCCTTATGACCTAGGAGAGGAAAATTAATTTTCTAAAAAAAATCTCAAACAAACTATAAAGAAAAAACTACTTGATAATGCAAATACAGTTGGATTTCGATATCTCGAAACTGATATCTCGAATAACAATGGTTATGTCGAACTGATTTGGAAGCCCCCAACACCTATTTTCTTAGTAATTTTACCCTCGATGTCTCGAATCCGACGGATATCTCGAACTTTTTTTCATGTTCCCATCGAGTTCAAGATAACTAGGTTTTACTGTACTTGAATTGGAATGTATTTTGTTTTCTGAGGCATTTGTTGATGAGATGACCGCTATTTTTTCTATTCTGCCAGCAAAAACAAGTTTTCTTTTCAAAAAGTTACAAATAAATATATATACATTGAACCTTGCAAAAATAAAAATGATAATAAAAACGAGGCGATAACAGGTTCTCAAGGTTCCCAAACAACTAGAAGTACTTGTATGAAATCCTTATTTCAAAATGCAGGAAAAAATTACAATAGATCGCAAGAAGTTGTTCTGCGTATGATCAGTTAATGATCGAGGCCGCACGTTAAAAAGTTGTTGCAGGAGTTTCAAAAGCCGCTTTTAAAGTCAATTATAACGATCTAGTTTGTCCAATACAACCTGTCATTGGGTAAAGCTGTCTTCAAGTTGTTATACCAATAAAATAGGTTGTTTTATCCAATGATTTTGAGTTTCGGATACACTCCGTTTACCTTGATTCTGAACAATGATCGTCAAGGTGGGTGTGACACGGGGTCTACACGGGGTCTTTACTCACCTTAGACACCACTGATATTCCATCTTTTGAATGTATAGGTGATTGTTATATTTG
Source organism: Ostrea lurida (assembly GCA_903981925.1). NCBI lineage: Eukaryota > Metazoa > Mollusca > Bivalvia > Ostreida > Ostreidae > Ostrea > Ostrea lurida. The sequence goes on from CAJDSM010018075.1 coordinate 52,096, forward strand.
GTTGGATTTGTGAGATTGATACATGTATCTATCGTGCCATAACCTGCTGTGACATAGGTGCTCGGTATTTGAGGTCCCACCCGAAGGTCTGCTCGATTTACTCAGTAAACGAATAAAGATTTCTCCCTGCTCATAGTCATAGGTCATAAGCGCCAAGCATAGACCTTATCTTGCAGCCCTATACAGGCAATGATGGCGTCTCCATATAAATGGAATTTTTAAGACGAAATGCTATAATATATTTAACTAAACAACAAATGCACCAATGGTGTGTCAATAAATTGAATTAAATTGAATAAAGATTGAAAATACAAGTGTAAATATTATACAATGATGAAGTTGATTTTATTATGTCATACGTTTTGTATAAAAATATTCCAGATCAATACTTTTATGCATGACATACTAATAAAGAAAGTAAAAAGTAAAACAAATTTAAGTAATCCAGAATCAAGAATGTTCAGATTTTTTACGATTCCGCAAGAATGTCAAGGGCACAAAGATGCCTGGAACGGAAACTCTATGGGTTCTCATTGATACGAGAGCTTCTCATTCCATTAGCCCTGTGTAGCCAGCTTCAATAAAGTCGTTTTTAGTTGTTCAAGTCAGCGATCTTTAATCGTGCTAAAAAAAAAAAGTAAAATATTTTAAGATTATCTTTGAACAAGATGATTAACATGCGTTTTGTGGGCATTTGTTTTCTTCAAGATTAGAAAGGAAAATCAGGATGATCTTGAATTGTGCAGCCACTCTTTCGCTTCTCTATTTCTCTTGGAGATATGAAGATATACGGAACAGTGAATGCTCATAACCCAACAGAGTACAAGTCAAAACAGTGGGGAAATAACGACATACTGGAGTATACCAGAGGTTGGAGATCAGTGTAGGATGACTAACTCTATGTGCGACCGTTAGCAACACGTGAGTGTCCATGTGTCTTGATCAGAGATAAACAAATGTAATCCATAGTTAAGTATTTGTAACTATGTTCTCTGTGTGACTAATGATTACGTTTAACACAGTTGTTTACTTCGTCATTTGACTAATACGGCAGGTTGCGATTAAAAAATCAAGCGTTATGACAATGCTAAGTCAGAACGTTTTACGAATACATTAGTGAATTTGACATGGAAAGAGCGCTCTTATTCCACAAAAACGTGTCTCCAGTGATAACTCTTTTAGAAATAACCATGTGCAGTACTCGTACATTTCAATTACAAAATACATGTATCATGTTTTGGATCCTGAATAAATGGTTGGGGTGGGATTATTTTTATGCATACGTGCATCAATTTGCAAGAGTTTATTAAAAAATGAAAAAAATATTGCATATTCCGCAGAGGATTTACAGATGTATTGATTTTACTTCCTTGATCTTTCATCTGAACAAAGCATATCCAATTGTTTTTTCGATTCCAAATTTTAGCTCTGCATGCGTCAAATATTCAGTTTTGTCTTCGATCTAACTTTATTAT
>CAJDSM010018076.1:0-11028 GCA_903981925.1 Ostrea lurida
TGCTCCGTTTAACTGGATCAGGATTGGGGGGCTGCAGGAGCGGCTGGGTGTGACCGGGGTTACGGGGAAGTTGCCAGGTAACCATCTTCCCTGAAAGTCTGATTCCCACCTCTCGCTGGTCCCAGGGTAGTATTTGCCCAAATTGTTTTTGTTATGGCGTTTGGGACATTACGACGAATTGATCACTGTCGAATAAAATTGCCGCACCCAAAGCTAAAAAAGAACGTGTTAAACGTCATAGGTCTTCATATATACAAAGGTCAACAGGAACTCCGCACTAAGCGAAGTGCAGTATCGCGCCATGGAGGAGAAGCATCTTCTGCGGACCGATCACACCGCAGTGAGGCCCTAGTTCCCGACAAGTGTAAACAGGATTATCCGTTTTGTCAAATTATCTGTAGGAGAAATAACAGTTTAACAAAGGTATGAACAAACCAGGTCAAACATGTGATTTGTGCTGAATTGTTAAATCGCTACAAGGGTCATATATAGCGACGGTTTTAGAATTTTGCGGAATTGATGACTTGTAAACAAGATTCGTTTATAACCCTGCAACATTCAACTTTTTAGTTTGTAGTTGGCTCGCTGTTAAAATCCTCATTGCATTGCAGCTCTGTGCCGTTATCTAATCAGTTGGGGGACATACACTAAGCAAGTGATTAGTTGGTTAATTAAAGGGAAAGTGAAAGATTGCAAGTTTAAGTCATCACATTATTCAGTATAATGTGTTGTCATTTTGTCATTAGAGTCAATATATAAGCTAAAAGTATCCAGATACGAGCAGATATGTCAGATTCTGTGGGTCCTTTATTTCGAGTTCGTTCGCAATATATCATATGGACCATTACTTATGTGAAAATTCTTATTGTTAATTGTTGATTAAGACATCTCAAGTATTATTATGGTAAGGCTGGATGATCACGGCAAGTTTTTTGTTTTACCGCGTCCGTAACAGTGTAATTCTGCTTTGTATGAATATAAGAATAAGTCTGCCAATAACAAAAAGGGCACATTTAGTTTGCCTTTCCATAATGTATTCAAAACAAGAATTTTCTAACAGGACTTTAAAGTTGTTGTACAATGTGAAGGTAAAGATAACGAACAGTGACCAATCTCGTAGATTCGCATGTCTCCCTAACACATTACAGATTTTCCTGGGAGGTCGCAGACACAACGTGGCACCAAAACAGGTAGCATGTTCAATAGGAATATCCATGTCATTATAGGTTATAATACTATGAGGTACCTATGTAAGTTAACCTGAATAACATCTTGTTGCGTCTGACGAAAACTATGAAATGATATGCAAGATTCCCACACACGTCACACATAGTATCATTGATATGTGTAAAACCACTAAAATAAAGAACAAAGAAACAAATTCCATTAGTAGACAGAAGACCCACATCAAAACCTATTTCACTTTCTATCATTAACCATAGATCTGTAAAGAACAAAGCTTTGTAAATATGTGCTTACATAGTATCCGAAGATGTAAATTTAGTTGCCATCATTGAAACCTGGCTTGAAGAGGCTGTTGTGAATAAACTTGTACCAGAGACTATATCATTCCGCATGATCGTGATGAAGAATGTGATAGTGAAGGTTTTGTTCTTATTTTCAAAATAGAAATCATTAAAGACAAACACCAGAAACTTCACCCACTTTGAGAATCTTGAAGTATCTTTTAACAATAGATAGGCGAAGTTAACATCGTGTTAAAGGTAATCATAATCCAAAAAAACATATATACAAAGCCGAGTGAAGGGCAACTCGGACCTCCGACAGAAGTGAAGGCAGGATCAGGTGTCATGGAGGAGCAAACATCCTTTGCTGACCGGTCACATCAGCCGTGAGCCCTTAGTCGAAATATAGTAAACGGGATTACCCGTCGTCAAATCTAGTAGGAAAATGACAGTCTAACAAATCCGTCAACATTTGTTGTGATATTTGTAATCGCAAACAAGGTCATTATGACAGTAGAATTTGCGAAAGATGAACGTTAAAGTCATCACGCTTATCATATAATGTAGTTGTCAGTCGCCTTAGAGTCAATATAAGTAAAATATCCAAATATTAACAGAATGCAGATTCTGTGTGTCCTTTATTTCGAGTTCGTCGGAATATAGCAAATGGACCTAATTGTGAAAATGTTTATTGTTAATTGATAGGACATCATCTATATGTAAGATCGAAGGACACAGCAAGCTTTGTTTTTGTTTTTATCACGTAACAGTTTTTTAACAAATTCTGCTTTGTACGAATATAAAAATAAGTCTGCCAATAAGGGGACACAATTAGTGCCCATAGGAATACCAACGGATTGTTGAAAGACATGGTCCCCAAAGACTACATAAGTATCATCTATAAGAACCAAAGCATGCTCTTAATATCTACTTCAAAGTACTTGTGTAGGCAATCAGAGTGTTTTCTAACAAAATATGCGTCTTGTTTCCCAATGACTAGAAATTCGTATTTTTGGGTGCCATTTTTGTTTAAAAAGCGATTATCTATAATCTGAAAAAGCTTAGATTTTAATTTATCATGAGGAATTGCTGTACTACATTGTTTATTTCGCCAACTTTTGTATAAAGTGTGGAGAAATCGTTCGAGAAAATTCGAGAAAATTCTCGTGAATTTGGATTTTCCTAAAGCTCTTTCGAGTTCTTAATATAAATCATATACGGTACCAATTTTTATGCACCAGATGCGCATTTCGACAAATTATGTCTCTTCAGTGATGCTCAAACCGAAATGTTGGAAATCCGAAACATGAAGGTAAAACTTTATAAAAGTGATCAATGTAGTGCCAAAAGATTGGGGCCAAAAACTACGAAGGTTCAGAGCTATGCCTGAGGGAGATAATCCTTAATTTTGATATGAATTTCTAATTTTACCACTGCAATTAACTACATATCCGCATACCTTAAGAATCCACATCTGATTGACACCACCTCTGGAGTACGTAGTGGAACATTTATCTTTGAAGAGACTCTTTAATAGCTGTTATTGGTTCAGCTAACAGTAAAGGAAGAGGCTTGGTAGAGCATTTACTGGAACCAGCGATGTAACAACAAAGAACTATGAATGAATTTATGCATCATTTACAGGCCACCAACATTTTCAACAAAGCACATTACTTCAAATGAGGTTTTTATAGAATGGTATTTCTGTCTTGATAAAAAAGGCAAAAATAATGAACAATGATCAATCTCGTAAATCCCAAATAGAATAAAAAACAAGAGTTTTGGCACACACGGACCCCTGGACATACCAATAGTGGAGTCAGGAGAAGGAGTCAGCGTCCCCTGTTGACCAGTCAAACCTGCCGTGAACCCATTTATGAAAATGTCATGTGATCAAAGGTGACTTCAACTTTCATGTTGTACATCCTGGTGACACTGAGGCGTGCTGGTAGACAGACCTTGCTCAATGAGATGTGAACTGGTTTGCCTGTGCTGGTGCAACAACATTTTATTTATATACAGAAAAACTTAGATACACATTCATGACTTGTACTGTACTTCAGGCGTTATATCGTAATCCTACAAAGAAATATACGCAAATATAAAAACACACAAAAACATCGAGGGTGAGGGGTGTGTGAGTATGTTGCACGTAGAGCAGCAAAACCTCGAATACCTTCTATTTCATGTACCTGGACACAGGTAAACTACCTGTTCCGCACGAGTTCATTCAACTCTTTACAATCATAACAATCCAATCGAAAAACTCTATACTATATTAGAGATGTTTCTGAACATGAATCACGAATATCATTCTCTTGCATAGAGTTGTCGGTCCTTTCTCTCCCTTACATTTCTATCAACTCCAGTTTTACAAAAGTCTTGTAAAATATACCTTCAAAGAATAGAAAAACACTACTTGTGAGTGTTCCTTACTTTGTAAAATATAATAATCAAATAACTTTTGTGTTATTTTTGGCTTATAGCTTTTTTAAAACGTTTGTTAGCTACAACTATTTTGAGGAGTTCTCTTACAAAAGTTTTAAAAAAATTCTTTTAAAGTCGTGAATTCATGATATTCGGTGAAAAATTAATAATATTGAAACGCATCAATTGCATTTATTCATATTTTAATTTATACATATTTCTAAAACTCTTATTCTTAACTTTTACTAATATTATTGATAAAATTCAATTTCTTGAAATACAAACTTAGCAAAGACTTCCCCTTTCCCCATGTGCATTTTATAGCACAATCACAAATAGATTGGCCGCTCCTGTGGTCGATAATTACCAAACGCATTAATAAAAATAATAAGATGTATAGTTTTCAATGAGAACGTCATCCATTTTTTGTTTTTTTTATTTTTTGTAATTTTTAGTTTTTATTTTTTTTTGTTTTTTCTAAGTATATTTTTTTTTCCGATTTGAAATATTTAATGTCATACGCAAGTTCGTTATCTGTATATATTTATAGAACTATTTTTAATAAAATCATAGTACCTTAGATATTCTTTGAGAAAAAAATCAGACCATATTTCCTGTGTTTTCCAAAAGATAACCAGTTGAAGAAGAATGTAATTTGCACAATTATTCATAACTGAATTCTTGAGTTACCTCTCTTTGGAGAATTGCAAATGCAATGCATCTGTACTTATACATACTACAAAAACACTGTCAGTTGTTGTTAATATTTATATTTTCATCATCAATCAAATAATTCTGAAGGGATTGAATGATGCTTGCGTTGTCTGTAACTCTTACTACTATCATTGGAAGTTTTCAATTTCGGAGATAGAAAAATGTTCGAGAAATGTACATTGCGTATGCCTACATGTAGAAATCGGTGACATTGTCTGCCTGTATAGTAGATTGTTTTTGTGTAACGTCAGTTCGGGATAACAAACATTTATGAGACTTATATCAGTGTCATACATGATACTTCATTTATTATCCAAATCTAAAAAGCAGATAGCAAAAAAGAACAATCGAGAAATCATCCATTTATTTCCGATTTGCATTTCTTAAACATCGGGATTGGGATGCATTAGCTTCATATTCGTTCTACTTCATGTTCGATTCATGTTCATAAATATTAATAACTTCTAAACACATCAAGTATAAACACGAACACGTGTTTATCTGGCATTTATAAATATATTTATGTTCTTATTCACCAGTGAAACAAACATAAATTATTTACAAATTATAACTCAATCTCGTATATAGGAACTGGGTAGCCTGTAGCTAGTGCAACAGGCCTCTAACAATAAAGACAAAAAGGCGAAGTTAACATTGTGTCAAACGTAATCATAATCCAAAAAACATATACAAAATCGAGTGTACGGCAACACGGACCTCACAAAAAGCGAAGGTAGGATCAGGTTGCCATGGAGGAGTAAGCATCCTCTGCTGACCGGTCACACCCGCCGTGAGCCCTTAGTCGAAATAAAGTAAACGGGATTACCCGTAGTCAAATCTAGTAGGAAAATGACAGTCTACAAAGGGTATGAAACAAATCAGTCAACATATGACTTAGTGATAATTGTAATCGCAAACAAGGTCATTATTAGCGACCGTAGAATTTGCGAAATGATCTTTAACGAGAATTCGTATAATCCTGCAACATCAACTTTTTTTGTAGTAGTTGGCCCGCTAAATAAGTCCATGACGCAAGCGCATTTCTCTTGCGTATCGAATCAACTGGGAGATATATAACACACCATAAGCAGGTGACTAGTGGTGATATTACTTAACATATGGAAGAAGTAAGTTGACCGATTGCGATAATCAAAGTCATTCACGGCTTATTCATATAATGCTAAGTTTGGCAGTCTCGCCATTAGAGTCAATGTTAAGTAATAATTATCCAAATATCGAAGCAGATATGTCCGATTCTGTCGGTGGTCCCTTTATGTCGAGTTCTTCGGATATATCAAATGGCACATAATTGTTGAAATGATGCATTGTTAACTGATAGCACATCATCTATTATACCTTATTATGTAAGTTTGAAGGGACACGGCAAGTTTTTTTGTTTTTATCCACGTAACACAGTTTCTGTCACAATTCTGCTTCATATGAATACAAAAAAATAAGTCTGCCAATAAGGGCGCACAATTAGCTGCCCATAGGAATTACCAACGGGACTGTTGGATAGACCTGGGTCTCCAAAGACTACATACAATATACTATACAGAAACCCAAAGCATTGCTCTTTAATATCTACTTCAGATGTACTTGCTGTGGCAAATCAGAGTGTTTCTAACAACAATATGTGCTTGTTCCCAAGGAACTAGAAAATTCGTATTTTTCGGTGCCGTTTTTTGTTTAAAAAGCAATTATCTATAATCTGAAAAAGCCTAGATTTTAATTTATCGTGAGACAGAAGAAATATCCCCTCCCCTTATATATCTAACTTCTTTGTAACCATAATTTTCTGTTACGTAACCCTCATTAGCATAGTCTGATTTCTATTGACCATGGGTTTTTTTTATATTCGATTACAAATACTTTGATTGGTCGCTGCAGTAGCAACGCCGGCTCGAAGATTATGCAGTCCGAATCTAGATTTATCTAAACCCAACGATGCGAGGACACCCAGAAGAACCTTTCGAGGTCTTGTATAGGATAAACCCTCATTGGGTAAATGTTGTCTGAATTGCTCATACCAATAAATAAGTTGTTCTATCCAATGACTTTGAGTTCTATTTACTCCGTTTACTTGATCTGGACAATGGGCTCAAGGTGGGTGTGACCGGTCTACACGGGATGCTTACTCCTCTTAGACACCTGATTCCACCTTTAGTGTATCTGGGTGATTCTTATATTTTGTTTGGACTTGTGAGATTGATCCCTGTTATCTTAAAATTTTCCTTCAGCAGGGAGGATATCCATCGTACCACATCTGCTGTGACACAGGTCCTCAGTTTTTGCAGTCATATACGAAAGTCTGCTTCATATAGTCAGTAAACGATAAAGATTCCTCCATGCTCATAAGTCATAAGCGCCGAGCATATACATAAACTTGCAGCCCTACACAGGTAATGAACTAATGATAGCGTCTCCATATGAAGAAAACTTTATCAGACGAGATCCTAAATAGTATTCAACCAAACAACAAATGCCTCAATGGTGTTGTGAATAGATTGAATTGAATAACGTTTTGTAATATAATATTCAAATCTTACTTAAACCATTTTTATGGCATATGATATACAAAAGAAAAACAACCTTAGGCTAATCCATATCAAGAAATATTCAGAATTTCTTACCCATGGCAAATCACAGAACATGCATCGTGGAAGATTTGCTCTCGGCCTCTGATGATGCGGTAACATTCTAGTTCACATTGAGGTCTCGTGTAACCAGCTTCAATTAATCGTATTAGTTGTTCAATCACTAATTGATCTTTCCATGAAAATCCATGTATTTTGTGGATTTCTGTAGAAAAGAGACAGCTGATAATGAAATTTGCAGAACACATTTTTTTATTCTTTTATTCTCTCTAAAAAGTTATCATTCTCATCAGTCCAAACGGAATTTACAAATGAAAAGCTGGGCGAACAAGGCCATCTGGAGATACCAATGGTGAGATCAGTTGTCTAGGATGAGTAACCTCCCTTATCGACCAGTCACAATCACTAATTGCCAATTGTCTTGATCAGTTAAACGAAGTAATTCGAAGTCAAAATTAGTGTTAAGAAAGTGGCCTAACAATGGCTACGAAACACGCCAATAGGATATGATCGTATGGCAGGTTGGATTGACAAACTAGTGTGTTACTTTGGCAATAGAATTTGCGACATGCTACCTTTAAACAATACTGTTGAAACCCCTTAAACAACAACGTGTTTTTAAGTAGCTTGCCTTGATTCAAATTGGATCGAATAAATGGTTGATGGGATGCATTCTTCTTTATGATTATTGCATGGTTTTGAAGAGTTTATAAAAGAAAAATATCTTTCGTGGAAATTTACAGGAGATTGATTACTCCTTGGTCTATTTTAACAAGCATATCCAAAATCTTTTCAGATTCAAATTAGCTCTGATGTATCAAGGATGCAATTGTCGTCGCGATCTAACTTTATTGATTCTTTATAAGTTTTTTGATTCTTTATAAGTGTTTTGAGATCGACAATTCTATCGCAAGTGTTCAACTTTTTCTCCCACTCACCTCTCTTTCTGACCGATGACCTTTCTATTACGTCACTGCCGGTCAGGTGGACAAGGAGCACACCCATCACAAGAGAAATCTGTTTTGAATATAAAGAAAATTGCTGTTGCTTAATTTGCGTGGGAGACTGATTCATCGCCTGAAAAGCTGCTTTAATATAAATGCAGTATCATGTATGGCACTGATACAGTTTGTTATCCCGAACTGAGGTTACACAACAAAAAAAGATCTACCATACAGGCAGACAATGTCGCCGGTTTCTTGCCTTGGATGCCTGTATAATTTGGAGATAACCTTAAATATTTTAAAAAAGCTGAAAAGCAACAGTATAAATTCCCTAAAAATCACATCCATAACTAGAGTTCCACACAGATTTCCTAAAGCAGGCTTCCCATCAAACACCTGAGTCACTACGCTAATTTGTAACGTGTAGCGGCCACTAACGCAGGTATTGATCACTTTCGCTGCTGTTTGCTTTTAAAACTTGAGAGAGAGAGAGAGAGAGAGAGAGAGAGAGAGAGAGAGAGAGAGAGAGAGAGAGAGAGAGAGAGAGAGAGACTACCACATCACTAAAATATCTAGCTCACTAGCAAAGCGATATAAGTCCCCTCTTCTACTGCTCGATATATTACCAAATCATCAATACCTCAGATCATAATAATCACAATCACAATACTTGCTCCTTAAGCTGCCAATAACCCTGACACCCCTCCCCCGGTGGGGGGATTTTGAAAGTTGTGATTTTCTGAAAGCTTATAAAAATGTTGTAAAATGAGCCATGTCTGCACTTTGGCCGTTGGGGTGTTGAAGAGATTTAGAGTAAAATCTTAAGAATTTTATCAAAAATCGAAATTTGGAAAAGCTATAAATGTTATATATTCTTTTTTTGTCTGTCTTAACATATGAATGTATCAAAAATGTCATAAACTATCAAGACAGACACCTCAAACGCACAATCTTTATTTCCTTGACTATTTTTTAAGGGGGGGGGGAATACCGATTTTTTTGTGGAAAATCAATGAAAACCTCAATTTTTTTTAATATCACAGTTTATGTGATTCAAACGAATTGTCATCTTTTGGTTTGGCTTTTGGTGTGAATAACCCATTATTTAAATTTAATATCTGCATGTTAAACATATTTGGTAAAAACAAATTACTTCTCAAAGTGGAAACACTCATCACAACGCATCATTAATGCTTTGTTACAACATTGCTTTACTACCATGCAATTTCATTTCAGGTTTAATTTTCATAAATTGAAAGACAAAAATCAGAATAAAAATACTAATAAATTATTGTATGAACTAATTGATTAATTAATTAAAACAATTAATCGTTAATCAAAGAGACAATTATGATACATATACCTGTCTGTTGTACTTGAATTTGTACGCAGGATTCTCACTAGGATTTTTAAAACTTGAGTCTGGGACTCATTATGTTTGGAAAGGTTGCGTTTCTGCTAAATTTGATGAGTTCCATAACAATGAGGCTGAGTCCAGATACACAACTGTAGTACACTCACATCAAAACAATAATTTTTTAAACAAAATATATTTTTATTGCACTAAATGAATAAAAAGTATATACACTACATATAAAAATACATAGCCACAATGGCTGCCGAAAGAGTTACTTTTCAAAATTCATCATGAAGTTATCATGAATATTGAAATGTGATCTTTCACATTTACATTTGGTTTAACATATTCAGCTGAAGCGCGTTATGCAAATTTATTTGTTTACACACATTCAAAAATGTTAATTTGAAACGTATTACTACTCACAATTATGCAAAATTGTTTATTTACATGAATTGATATTTACATGGAAATGCTTGTTTTATTGTTCTGTTCATAGTTTTAAAAAAATACCTCTAAAAACACAAATTTTTACAAAAATCATTCATATTCATGAATAGGCAAATGAGCTAATTTATATATAACGGCAGCATATAAAAGTACAATTAATATGCTTTCATTTGATATCACTCTGATGTATCTAAGCTGAAGCTAAACCAAAGATTTGACATCATAAATGTTTAAAGGTGTTATTAAAAGTTGTTATGGTAACATTTTTGAATCCCCATTACGCCCAAACACCCCAACAACCAGAGTGCATACATGGCTTAAAATGTTGCTAATATAATGTAATTTAGATCAAAGTTGATCTGCGAAATTCCCCCAAAACAAACGTGTTTCTTTTCTGCTCATAATGTACAAAATATGGAAATAAAAGCATAAAGTTTTACAAAAATCATTAATATTCATGAATATGCAAATCAGCTAATTTACATGAAATGGTAGCATATAAAAGTATAATTCATATGTTTTCACTTGATCCTACTCTGATATATCTAGGTCCAAACTAAACCAAGATATGACATCATAGATATTTGAACGGGTGATAGTAATGGTTGCTTTGGTAACGTATTTAAATCCCTGTCACACCCAAACGCCCCAACAGCCAGAGTGCAAACATGGCTTAAAATGTTGCTAATGCAATGTTGGTCTGCAAAATCCCCAGGGAAGAAACATGTTTCTGTTCTGTTTATAATGTGAAAACATCAATTTTTACAAAAGTCATGAATATTCATGAATATGCAAATGACCTAATTTACATATAATGGAACGAAGTAAAAGTACAATTCGTATGTTTTATGTTACAATTCTGATGTTCCGAAGTGAAACTAAGGCAAGATATGACATCATAAATGTTTGAAGTTTTGATAGCAAAAGTTGCGATGGCAATGTTTTTTAAATCCCTGTTATGCCCAAACTCCCCAACGGCCAGAGTGCAAACATTGCTTAAACTGTTTCTAATTCAATGTACTTTAAGGCAAAGTTGGTCTGCAAAATCCCCAAGGGGGAGGGGCAACCGTGTT
>CAJDSM010018077.1:6044-16897 GCA_903981925.1 Ostrea lurida
AAATGTATATTATTACAATCCAATGTTCAGACATAGCAATGTATTATTTCACTTCTAATCTCAGTGACAATAAAGGGCAATCAGACTATTAAAATATGAGAACTGTCAAGGGCCAGACAAGTCCTGTGTAATATAGAAATGATGCCCCTATGGTGGGGACTAATTAGTGAAACTCAGTCTAATCCTGCATGCTCTGGACGATAAATTTTATGTCCAAGTAGACATGATATCATATTGCGGTGGTGTAAAGAACAATGAGAAAATATTAATTGGGAAGGAGAGTAGGTTCAGATTTTACAGGATCACAGTACACAGGTATCAGATTATAGAGGTTTACAGGGAGTCGCAGTACACAGGTGTCAGATTATACAGGTCTAACTCCTAGTTTTACAGGGAGTCGTAGTACACAGGTATCAGATTATACAGGTCTAAACTCTAGTTTTACAGGGAGTCACAGTACACAGGTATCAGATTATACAGGTCTAACTCATAGTTTTACAGGGAGTCACAGAACACAGATATCAGAGTTATACAGATCTAACTCCTAGTTTTACAGGGAGTCGTAGTACACAGGTATCAGATTATACAGGTCTAACTCCTAGTTTTTACAGGAAGTCACAGTATACAGGTATCAGATTATAAAGGTCTAACTCCTAGTTTTACAGGAAGTCACAGTATACAGGTATCAGATTATACAGGTCTAACTCCTAGTTTTACAGGAAGTCACAGTATACAGGTATTCAGATTATACAGTCTAACTCCTAGTTTACAGGACAGTCCAGATCAGATTATACAGGTCTAACTCCTAGTTTTGTTTAACGAATCAAAATTGTTTGTCACCAGCACTTCATAATAATTATATTTTACTGTACTTTGTTATTTCATCTAGTGTTTTATATATACATTTTTATATTATATACATATATCTAAGCCACGGCTATTCACACCACCCACCCAGTGTGAAGTCACAGTAATTGGTATTATAGCTTAAGCTTTGACCATAAATTGATTAAATTTCACAACCAGTTATGATTAAATTTATCCAATATTGCAGACAGTGTATTTAATAATACATGTTATAATATTAGCTTACTTTGCCGATAAACGCCCAGATCTTCGAAGTGAAGTTAAATATATAACAATGATTTCAAAAGATCATGCATTTCATAGTGTGCAATATTATTAGTAACACAGATACTAGATAAAACACAAAGATGTTCAATATGAGCCTGATTTAAACAAGTCTTACAACAATGGATGGAGATGTCACACAACACAGAAGATTTTTTGCAGGCCTTCAGTCTCAGATAGCGATGTCACACATTTGCGGCCTTCATTCTCTGAATCTAGTGCCGTCTCACTTTTGTACTTAGACGTGAACATTTTCGTGTCTTTTTTTTTATGCAACTTTCATCATAGTTGTTTGAATCTTAGTTCACTTTGAACTGTGTTTCTCTGTTTTCGTTGTTAATGATAAAGCTAACATTGTTTGATACATTATTGTTTTCATGATTATTAACTTTAAGCTCACATTGAAAATCTTTTGCATTTATCTTAATTATTGAAACTTTATCCGTGATATTGGGTGGGATTATGTATAATTGGCGGTGAATTTGCCCATTTTGTGTCAGGAGACTGACCCATTCAAGGTACCATACCAATTATCGCGACATGGAAACCGCATATAGTGGGAGTTACTGTTGTGAATAGCAGCGGGCAAAAATATGTGAAGTTATGTCTGAAAGACTAAAAAATTAACTGCACTTTGAGATGATGAAGCTGAATTTAAGGCTCGGGACTATAAAGACACTCTTTAACAAAAGCAGGGTATTCAAGATTACCATATTAAAGATATCAGGAGTTTTTTTACTAATTGACAAGTTCGATATACTCAGGGTATTCGAGTTAATCCATATTCGAGATACAGATATTTAACTGTACATTGCCATACAATTTAAAGGTGATACTTATTACAATACAATTTACAGGTGGTTCCTATTGTAACCTAATTTAAATTGATTGATTGATAGTTTGTTTTATGTCCCATCAAGAATTTTTCACTCATGTTGAGACCAGTTGCAGGTGAAGTAGTACCACAGATTTACACCTATGCCCATAATCACTACCTATTTTCACGTCTTAGGTTTGACGCGGCCAATTGGCATGAGCGAGGTTCAAACTCACGACCTCCCGGTTGTAAAACGAACACTCTAACCACTGAGCTACCACAACGGTCACAATTTAAGGATAATACATATTGTGATACATGTAATAAATGTTCTATGACTATCTTGTGCAATATCAATAATTATTGAGTCCTTGTATAAAGTTTTAGTGACATATTGTACCGCCATTTCAGTGGTACATTTGATACGATAATCATTACATTCAGTGGATCATTGGTTCCATCTGTGTTTGTTTCATCAAAGAAAGTGTGTCAATGAGTATTAATTATGATGAAACAGATCTGAACTATTGGGAATTCCAGCTTTTGTGTAGGCAGAGATCGTATCATAGCAAGATTGTACGAGAACTATTTTATTTGAGGGTATGACCCGGCTTCTGCAAGCAGTCCTGCAGAAGGCATCGAATTTATTGATTAGTGTAAACTCATACAAATGGTCAAATTTCATGCTGGATCATCATTAATCCAGTCATGTGACCTATTAGTGTCTAATAGGAAAGAGTAATTTATAAGGTCTGGTATACATGATATTAGTGAATAAGCTGAGCTAGATTAAAACCCTAGTGATTCTACAGCTAGATAAAACCCTGTATTGTTTCTCTTTATGGAATGTGAACGACAACCATTATGGCAATCTTCGTCCTGTAAAGTCGTTCACTCTATTCTTTAAGAGCCGGGAGAATTTTGATCTACAGAATAAACTGCACGTATTACGTAACTTTTATTGTTACTGCACACCGCTTCGAATTTATTGGATATTTTCACGAGTTCTTGTTCCCTTTAAATTAGTTTTCGATTCATAGGTTTTTAAGTTCCCTACCAACGAAGTTGAAGGAGAATATAGGTTATAAATTTGCACTCCGTCTGTCTGGCAGTTTAAGTCCGGTAAATCAGTTTTCCACACTTTTTTTCTCTTCTGCTTGCAGATATTCATTTGAAATTTGCCATACCAAATTACAGATCAAGTTCGAATTTGGTTTCGATCCATTCATTTTTCACTAAGTTATGGCCCTTGTCCTATCCTGGCTCACCAATTTCGCCCTTACCATAGGTATGAACCGTATGATATATCCTACATAATGAAATTAGAATACTGTTGCGGTCCAGTAATTTTTGTAGCTGGTAGGGGACTGTATTGCTATGCAATACTCTCAGAATGCTTGTTATTACCATTATGTTATGATTACTGTTGTAAATACCCACTAAGTAAAATGCAGCAAACTCAAGACTGCATGTATATGTTCACTAATGTTTTGTCAGTTTTGCTGTTTCCTTTGGTATGAGTCAGAATAAACTCAAATGCCATCAAAAAAAAAATCAAAGATTTAATTTATTTACAATTTTGAATAATAAAACATATATATATTACTAACTACCTAAAATCATAGTTCACAAAGCAGTGTCCATTGTTCGCTCAGCACTGAGCTGAATGTACGCGAGATTGAGCCTGTTTATAATGCTGTCAAAACAATATATTAGAGGCCACAAAGTCTTGTCCTCAGTAAAGAAATATCTAGTAATGTAATTCTGCAAAATATATTGTCTATTCTAGAGAGTGTCATTCATCTTTCTTCTTAAACACTGTTCTAAAAATAGAAATTTCATGGAACTTCCAGAGGCTGAAAACTAGGTGCATGTATCAATAAACATTTTAGTACACATGTACTACATAACATGTACAGATGTACTATTGTAACATTGTTTTGCAACTGGGAGGTGTGTGAGTATGAGCTCTGCTTGTGCCATGGCCGCGTCAAACCTAAGACGTAAAAATAGGTAGTGATCGCTCCTTCGACTGTAAAAACGTAGGTCTCATGTCACGGCAGGCATTCGCACACTAATGAACCACCACTGCTATGGCCCAGGAGTGAGCATTAAGCATACATGTTTGGTACTTTACCCACAACTGGTGGCATCTCAATGTGAGTAAAAAAATCCTGATGAGACATAAAACAAAGAAACAAATATGAATATATTGCACATTAGTCCATGCTTCCTTTATTTTTACACCCAAATACGTGTAATGTACATGTATTTTGTTCTTTCCATAATTTTGAGCTGTTGCAGTTTCAATATTGCTCAATCAGATGGCAAAGTCACACCTTTTGATTAGCGGACTAGCTACATTTTTGCATTGGCTATCTATTCTTAAGTTAACAGTTACCATGTTTGATTATACAAATACTCCTTCTATGGTCATGATCATGACATTAACTGAATCTTTATTGCCAATGCAGCATCTTAATGGTGAGATTTATCAATATATAAATTGATTGGTGACTCGGGTTAGCTTTATGACACATGGGTCTGTTGTCAAATTGATTTCTTAACCTTTGACTATAAATTTAGTGAAGCACACAAAGCGATTAATTTTGTATGATGAAAAATGGCAGTATACATGTGACCAAATACGAAGGCATCCTTTGCACTCTAAGCTAGCTTGTAACGTGTCAGTTGAGATTCATCATAAAGGAGGCGCAATTATGCAACATGCACTTGAAATAATGAAAGTTCTGAAGATGTTTTGAGACTACCAGAGCAGGTTCTAGTCGTTAAATGTCAGTCAATTTTGGGGAAGGTTTGCTTGATATTTTGTCAGGCTTTGGAGGGCCGAAAGCCTTATAATTGTTATGAGACACAAAAGTGGATTTTGTCTTGTTAATGATGTCATGCCTAATTGCTCTTCAATTAACTTGAAAAACAAATTTAGTTGTAGTTCTTGTTCGTCTTGTTGTCAGACAAGGATGTGGCTATAAATTCACGATGTGCAAGTATGGATGTAAGCCAACTAGGAGTCTGTCAAGTGGTGCCTAAAGTCAGGCGTAAGATGCCAAAAGAGGAAAATTTGCAGTAGGAGCTGTTTATATACCGACAGCATTTTCCGAAATAATTTTCGTCTTACTTTATTAAATCCTGTGTTTATTGCATTGTTGTTATTTTTTTCTTTTTGCAGATTACCACATAGTATCATATAACAGCTCCCAGACAATATAATTTGGAGAAAGAAACACCCACCCCTTCATCTTCTGCTCAAACACATCCCATAATTCTCAGAGACTAGTCATTCAATATTGGAGAGAAAAAAACGATTCACGCTTTCTGTTACTTCCACCGCTAACACATAGGCTTGGCTGGTCTACAGAGGAAGGCTGTGCCTGGCCCACTCTCTGCTTCTACAGAATGGCAGAATCACCCGAGTCCCAATTCCAGGATCTAAATTTACAAGGTAAGAATGTTAATTGGTGGACAAATGGTGATTGTGGTGTATAATTTTCAGCTATTATTACATGCAGACTTTTATGCCATTAAGAGGAAAAATTGATGAAAAATCAATATTGTAGCAGACAGTTTGTATACTTGTCTGTGTAAGGAAATTACTGGAATCCTGGGTAAGTTTATTCAGGGATACTAAAGCAGAAAAAGATCTTTCACTGAAATATTTGCTTCTCATGTCTTTAAGTACTTGTGTCTACCGGTATTGAAAGGAAACGTAAGCTTTGGAGGTAAACTGCACGTCGTTATTCATTGTTGTGCATGATACTTAAGGTGATTCTGCAATACAAACATGCATGATTTTGCCATTAATCTGTTGGTTGGAATTGTTGAAGGGTGTCCTTTACACTCTCATTGTAATGCTTTGAATTTACAACTTGTTACAGCTTCTTGAGCTATACCTCTCTAGAAGTTTGTATTTACCTGCTATAAATCTGTTGATTGCAGGATACCTACAGTCATTACATTTACCATGTCAATGCTAGTAAATGAAATAGAATGTACCAAAAATTCAGTTCATGAAGATTTTTTAATTGATATATTAGGCCCACCCAAGGTCTCTTTTGGGATGCACTCATGACCCATGAAGTCTATAGAAATGCCCCTCCCCCTTCAGTTAAAAAAAATGTGTCCACAAGAGTGTTTTTTCTCAATTTCCCTGCGTCCTTAGAGGGCTTAGAAAATTATACTTTCCATCCCATTTATAATAATATCATGGTTTGCATGACAGAATGGAATGTGTCCATAACTCTGGTATCCTGGAATATCACAAGTATAATTGTCTGATTCTGTTCATAGAGATGATCAATATAAACCTCTGATGTATTCTTGCTGGCTACAGATTAAAACCACGTCTTATGGCCACAGCGAGATTAAATAAAAGATACTTGATCCCAGGCAACAAAGGGTGTCCCTACTTTTGCAATTTTCAGAACATGACTGAATGCTTGATGTAGAGAATTGTAAGAATTTTCTGCTTTCTTTGGTTAACAAATTGTCCAAACACGACAGAATTATATATTGATTGTTTATCTGTTATTGTGAATGGATCATTGGTTTTACATGGAGGATTTCTTCTTTGAACAGAAACTTCCTCAGTGAATGTACAATTCTAGCTAGTCATTTAAATATTGATGATTTCTGCGATGCGGTGGATGTTGACTCTTTGTGAAGGCAATACATTTACCCCACACATTTGATTTCTTCAGAGAATATACTATTTCAGTGTATGGTGCGTTTTTATACCCATCATGCACTGCACACATATACAACTGGGATGTATGGTATCAGTCTCTGATGTTTTCTGTCCTACTTAATCCATCTTGTAACATCTGTGCCTCCAATTCTCATTTAGCTGATTTGTAAAACTCAGATGACAAATAGTTTCATTGAATTAAAATTCTAAGAATTTTTAAAGGCACTTTCAATGAACTAAAATTCTAAAAATTGTGCAAGACACTTTCAATGATTTGAATTTTAAAAACATTTGTTTATCATTTCTAAACATTTGCCAGGAATTCAGTGTTCAAAGATATTTTTAGGTCACCTGAGTAAACTCAGGTGACCTATTGCGTTGTCTTCGTCTCGTCGTCCCGTCGTGCGTAACAATTGAACATTTTTAACTTCTTCTTGATAACCACCAGTCCAATTCTTTTCAAATTGGCATGAAGCATCTTTGGGACAAGGGCACATGATGTAAATTTCAGGTCTCTTGCACCCCTGGGCCTTGGGGGTGGGGCAAAAACTGCCCAAAAGTGACCAATTTTCAAAAATCTTCTTTTAACAACCGCACATGTCTGAGAGAAACCAAATGCATAGTGATGTAGAGCAGGAAGGCCTTTACAAAAATTGTAAATTTGGTGATCCCCGGGGTAGGGTTCTGACCCAGGGCGGGGCCAAACTTGGTACATAGTGTTTATATATAAACATTTGAAAAGCATTCTTCTTTAATGCTATTGATATTAATGTGAAACTAAATGGATGTTTTGAAATAATAGGAAGCCTTTTATCAAAATTGTAAATTTCATGATCCTAGGGGTAGAGATTTTAGTATTAGGGTGGGGCCAAAAATGGTCATTGATGAAATGTGTTAACAATTGAACATTTTTAACTTCTTGATAACCACCAGTCCAATTCTTTCAAATTTGGCATGAAGGATCTTTGGACAAGGGCACATGAATTGTAAATTTCAGGTCTCTTGCACCCTGGGGCCTTGGGGGTGGGGCAAAATGCCCAAAAGTGACCAATTTTCAAAAATCTTCTTCTTAACAACCACACATGTCTGAGAGAAACAAATACATAGTGATGTAGGCAGCGAAGGCCTTTACCAAAATGTAATTTGGTGATCCCCGGGGTAGGGTTCTGACCCCAGGGCGGGCCAAACTTGGTACATAGTGTTTATATATAAACATTTGAAAAGCATCTTCTTTAATGCTATTGATATTAATGTGAAACTAAATGGATGTTTTGAATAAATAGGAAGCCTTTTATCAAATTGTAAATTTCATGATCCTAGGGGTAGGGGTTTTAGTATTAGGTGGGGGCCAAAATGTTCATTGATGAAATTTGTTAACAATTGAACATTTTTAACTTCTTCTTGATAACCACCAGTCCAATTCTTTTCAAATTTTGGCATGAAGCATCTTTGGGACAAGGGGCACATGAATTGTAAATTTCAAGGTCTCTTGCACCCCTGGGGCCTTGGGGGTGGGCAAAAAACTGCCCAAAAGTGACCAATTTTCAAAATCTTCTTCTTAACAACCACCACATGTCTGAGAGAAACCAATACATAGTATGTAGAGCAGGAAGGCCTTTACCAAAATTGTAATTTGGTGATCCCCGGGGTAGGGTTCTGACCCCAGGGCGGGGGCCAATCTTGGTACATAGTGTTAATATAAAACATTTGAAAAGCATCTTCTTTAATGCTATTGATATTAATGTGAAACTAAATGGATGTTTTGAATAAATAGGAAGCCTTTTATCAAAATTGTAAATTTCATGATCCTAGGGGTAGGGGTTTTAGTATTAGGTGGGGCAAAATGGTCATTGATGAAATGTGTTAACATATTGAACATTTTTAACTTCTTCTTGATAACACACAGAGTCCAATTCTTTTCAAATTTGGCATGAACATCTTTGGGACAAGGGGCACATAAATTGTAAATTTCAGGTCTCTCTGCACCCCTGGGGCCTTGGGGGTGGGGCAAAAACTGCCCAAAAGTGACCAATTTTCAAAAACTTCTTAACAACCGCACATGTTTGAGAGAAACCAAATGCATAGTAATGTGAGAGCAAGAAGGCCTTTACCAAAATTGTAAATTTGGTGATCCCCGGGAGGAGTTCTGACCTGGGGGGGGGGGGGGAGGCAAACTTGTTACATATGTTTATATGTAAAACATTTGAAAGCATTTTTTTCAATGCTATGATATTAATGTGAAAGTAAATGAATATTTGGAATGAGAAGGGAGCTTTTATCATAATTAATTATACCCCCTGCAACAAGTTGGGGGGGGGGGGGGGGGTTACTGGAATCAGGTTGTCTGTCCATCCGTCTGTAAGACAGAAGGTTCCCAGACTTTTAGTGTTAACCTTTCCACCTAGAGTCACCATATCATGCATATGGTCTACCCATTGGACAAAGGTGTTTCTATTGAATTTGGGGTCAAAGGGCAAAGGTGAAGTGCATGGACATCAAAGTAGCAATATGGTCTTCCGGGTTCCAGAGCATTATCCTTTCTACCTAAAGTCACTATATAATAAATATTATACTACTCTGAGACAAAGATGTTCTTTATTGAATTTTGGTCAAAGGTCAAGCTCACTGGACATTAAAGTAGCAATTGGTTTCATTAAATTCTTGAACAATCGTGTAAATTGAAATGATAATCTTCTTGTTGATATGAATAGAATTATATGCATATATTGAAAGATATTAACAAGTGAATAAAAATACTCTGATAATTGAGACTTAAGAAATGCAAATATGAGACTCCTGTTGGGCTATGATACTCAGGTACCGTTAAGGCTGTGGGCCTCTTGTTATAGAAATACGTCAAACCTTGTTATCTTGAACTTGAGGGACTGAGAAATAATAATTCGAGATATCAAGGATTCAAGATATCAAGGGTAAAATACTTAAAGAATTAGTATGGTATTCGAGATATCTGAGTGTTCGAGATACCGAAGTTTGACTGTATATATAAGGATGAAAGCGTTGAACAGCATTAACAGTCGCAAATCACAAAGGAGGAAGTAGTTATTCTCTAACTGAATTACTGATAGTTTTTAGGGACATGGAAATGCAAGATGATACATAATATCATTATCAATATTCATAGCAAAAATAGTCCGAAAATCTAACTGTGACAGAAATAAATTAGTAACACTATGTGCTTTGACTATTTCATGGTGGGTGCCATTCAACAATTGTCAAACTCCAGGATTCACAAGAAAAATCTTGTTGTTTGTGGTTCAAAAAGGTCAAATGTAAAAGGTCAAGGTCACTGAAAGGGAGTCCCATAATTCATTACAACTTTTACTATGGGAAGTCATTTTGACTCGGTTCCAGAAAAATTCCCAAATGGTATATGATGGAATGAAAAGGAACCTTTCACTACTGACGCATGAAGAAAAAGCGATCGCAAAAGACAGCAGTAGCATTTTTATTCTTTGCCCAACAAGAGATATTGATCTTCATTGCTTTTAGTTTCATGTAGTATAGAAACGAGATTTCACAGTATTAGTGAAGCATTCTGTTCTGTGGTCATTTTACGGTTGGTCAAATTGATGTTACCATTCCCTAGCGGTGTCTGAGATTTCTGAAATGTTCTGTCATGCTGAATTTGAATATTAATACTACACTAGTTGTCATTTTGGCAGGTTTGTGCCAAAATTATTTAGTCTATGTCAAAAACAATTTGTATGTGTATTTTGCTAAAGGTTGCAGTTACATTGAATTACTAATATGGGACTATTTTTTGCACTGAATAAGTCATACCGTATAAGCAGAAATTTTAGCGAGGATTTAATTTTGGCATTATTAGTGAGGGCTTTGGGATCGCTAAAATTAGATATCACTAATAATTCATTCCAAACCATCGGTAGAGCTTTTCGAAGTAATTAATTACAAAATCGCTAAAATAAAATACCTCTTTTTATGGAAAAACCGCTAAATTTGTGTCTCGCTAAATATTCTACTTATACGGTATTATTAAAACAGGAGGTTTCTCATGTAACATTTAATGAAGATCGACATTGACAATATTGAAGTACTCAAATGTGCCATTTCACAAATAAGACAACTTAATATTACTTAATATCCAAACATTTGGTTGCTTGGCACTGGTCCTTGGCAGTTGCTGTCTGCTGTTGGAGAAAGGAGGGTGTCTGCTTCTCA
>CAJDSM010018077.1:16918-36967 GCA_903981925.1 Ostrea lurida
CTTTGGTGTTGCTAAGGTGACTGGCAGCCTTTGGTGTGCTGTAAGGTGACTGGCAGCCTTTGGTGTTGCTAAAGGTGACTGGCAGCCTAGTGTGCTAAGGTGACTGGCAGCCTTTGGTGTTGCTAAGGTGACTGGCAGCCTTGGTGTTGCTAAGTTGACTGGCAGCCTTCGGCGAAGGCGCTACTGTCGTCTGTTTAGCTCCTCCAAATCTTTCCAGTGATGTCATGTTTGATGACCTTGTGACATTGAACTTTGACCCAGTTATGGAAGACTTCATCATTTCATAACAATCAGTTTTAACTACAAGTTAGAGGGTTTTGATATCTTGTGGGTGTAATCCTTTCCAATGAGTTTACACATTTGATGACTTGCGACCTTGACAATGACCTTGACCTACTTATTTTCAAAATAATCCTTGTGAGAAGGAATTATATCATAGACCTTGGTATTGTCAGGGTTATGTTTAACTATTTCACAAACTCATTTGATTTTTTTTAATCAAGTAAGAGATGGAAAGGAAGAGGCTTCAGAGTTTTAATGTACTTCAGTGTGGGATTGGTCTATGAATTACATATATTTACCCGAGCTGTCAGAGAAAGAGACAGCTGTCCGACTAAACAAGGGTCTCTTTGTAATGCGTAAAAAAGTGGAAAGATGGCAAACGATACTGTAAGAATGATAAGGCAAAACTGCAGCCATATGACAGAGAGTCAGAAAAGATGAATGAGCAAATAGATGTATTGGCTTAATTTAGATTTCCTTTGCTCACTTTACACTGTGTTGAACAGCATTACTTGCTGAAAAACTTTCAAATAAATGAAATATATTAACCCCCCCCCCCCTCAACCCTTTTGAAATTAATTGGAATAAGTGTTTGAAAATAAATTGGATATACTGTGCACATTTAGAAGAATTTGAAGTAATTTCTTAATTCTAATTCCAGAATTTCAATTCCACTGAGACTCTGTCGAGACACCTGGCTCCAGGGCAAAGAAACTTCGACAAGTTTAATTTTGCTCCATCGTATTTTTACACTGTATGTTTGTTTTATAAAAGTGTTACTTGGATCAAACCGTGGGCTTATCTAATAATGGCCCCAGAGCCAGGTTGCCAAGGTTTGTGGTGTAAACAAACATCAAACTACATTACTTGAGTAAACAAATTAATTTGACTGGTTGTACCTGTACGTGTTTTCAGGGTGGTTAACAGTTGAAATTTGTGGGGCAATGCTGGCCCCAGATTTTTCTCATTAAGGTCAATTGGCTCACATGCTTCTTGTAGATTTACAGAATTTGATTGGTTATTTATATTATTGACAGTTATTGTCAACTCTCTCTCTCTCTCTCTTCTCTCTCTCTCTTCTCTCTCTCTCTCTCTCCTTCTCTCTCTCTCTTCTCTCTCTCTCTCTCTCTCTCTCTCTCTTCTTCTCTCTCTCTCTCGTCTCTCTCTCTCTCTCTACTCTCTCCTTATCATCAATGGTTGGTGTTGGTACCTACAGTTCTTTAGCTCAGTTGTAAGAAGTGGATTATGTTGGTCCTACATCCCAGATTTCACAGAACTGCAGCTTGGTTGATGAACACTGCACAACATGGCCTGACTTAGATATTCTATTTGACCTAGCTATCAGCCTTTGAAGTTTTAGCAGGTTTTCCTTCTTCACTAGGACTTAAATTTTTTTAAGATGCAGTCCTTTTTTGTAGCTGTGTTTGAGTCCCCTTCAATGATGTACATGATCCGGTCTTCAGTATTTAATTGCCCACATAAAAATTTCCTTGTATGTGTGAGTGGCTAACCATAGTTTTTATAGAAATTCCCAATATACAGTAAAACATGGCTACAGAGAACCCTTTTATAATGAATTCATGCTTACAGCAAAGTGATTTTAATTCCCTGTAGTTTTTTTTAAAAACATATAACAAATTACAATTATAGTAAGTCAGAATTTTTTTTATTCCCAGCACTATGTTTTACTGTACTCATTAAAATTTCCTGGCTCTGGGGATTCTTAGGCCATGTAAGATGTCCATTTTTATTTTTATCCAGCAGTGAGGTCCTGACTACAAACAGGGCATGTAAATAGGGCCATCATTTTGTTATTTTCGGTTCTGTTCCCATTATTTTATACTTCCATGCTTTGTATCAGCTTTACGTGAGCATAACCATTGAAGACTGTGGGAAGGTGGTAGTACAAGTAGGAAGTGCATATGGACAAGAAAATCTCTGTCTGTGATTGATTCGTATGTAAAGTTCAGTAATTCGGACAAATAATAGTCTGTCTATGCACAGTTTGAGTCTGCCTACTACTTTTAATGCAAAGTAATTTTCCTGTGTGGTTTTGCAAGTGAATTAATCGTTTTGATAATTAGACTCTGTTGTGACTTGGAGATTTTATCATTTTTATGGTTTATATATAAAGTCATCTTAACATGCAACAAATCTTCTACTCTTCTGCAGTTAGGACCACGATAAAGACAAGCAGACTACATCCGAATTATTGATTAGGTGATGTCATTTAATTAACATCCAGCATGCCAGAAACATTAGTCATTTAAATTGTCTGATACCTGCGATCAGAGCAGAAGTAGGACAGAAGGTCTGCAGAATTTGATCTGAGTTACATAATTCTCAGTCTTTGAACTTAGGCCTACCATATCCTGGATCGGTTCTACATTCTCCCCACATTTCCAGGAATCAATACGGCTCTAATTTACGAATGACTTTTCAAAGTTGACGACCAGGGGGAATATGGAGTACAGTGCATTTGGTACCATATTCTCATCATTTGATGGCAGACACAAGGAAACAGTGGC
Source organism: Ostrea lurida (assembly GCA_903981925.1). NCBI lineage: Eukaryota > Metazoa > Mollusca > Bivalvia > Ostreida > Ostreidae > Ostrea > Ostrea lurida. Next base: position 19,729 of record CAJDSM010018077.1, read on the forward strand.
ATTGTATTGTGTAAATAAATCAATGTTGTTTCAGGTTAGCTTCCATGGATTCCAGCCTTTATTCACCGTCTAGTAGCTCTCTGTTCTCTGTTGAAGGTTCTCTCATGTTACTGCTTCAGTTCTTTTGTAGAACTTTAAGCTAAACATTTTAGACATACAGAGCTAATGTGTCTTGGTCTGAGTTATTGAGACGAGTTTTGTGGAAAAATCGATCATTTAATACTTTAAATTGCTTCTCTGCTGCTACAGTTACAATTCAGTCTGCTTGATTACATCAAAGATTATTACGCTGGAAGACTGAAAATGGTCATAGAGTAGGAAATAGTCCAGATTATCCGTTAATTGTTTTTGTTAGAAGGACTAACACAATATGGACGATAGATGTAATGGTTAAACATGAAACATATGATGTTGAAGTATACCATACCATTTTCAAGTCTGTGAAGTTCAGTCAGTATATTCAACATAGCTATTTAGTATCCATATTTCATTCATTAAGGAAAACACAGAATAGTTCTCCAAGTACTGTGAAGGCTTAATTAATTTTGCGGGCCTAAAATTTCGTCATTTTTGTCTTTTGGTATTACACAATGGTTTAATTTTCATGGATAATAAAGAGACTGAATTAGAATCATACCCCTACATACATTGAACAGCACTTCGTGATGGTTTTATTTTCGCAATCGTCAATATAATCACGAATATCTCCCTCACGAATATTTCCCCCTTTACAGTGCTAGAGATATTTCTAACAGCTAGCTCACAACTCTATCTAGAATCATAAAAAATAATCAGGCATAAAAAGTATGAAGCTTTCAATGAAGTTATGAGAAATGCATAAGAAAGAGATCAACCTCTCTCTCTTTTGTTTCTACGATTGTCTCTGGTACGTATAGTCAGCATCCCGATACCAACTAACCGGCCTTTGGTACCGAATAAAATCTTTGTTTCACTTGTGGAGTCGTGACGGCGCTACGTCTCGCCCGAACTGGTGATTTGTGACGCGGGTACACAGATACTGTTTATTCCCTGTTCAAAAGTAACATTGCTCCTATATCAGTGCGGCAGATGTCCCACAGCCGTTGGCAACCTTATGATTGGATTGAAAACATCTGAAGGCCATGAACCGCCCTCATCCATCACCGCCACAACTTGCGGATCTTTCCTTCTGTTGCATTCGTGATCTTGACATTAGAAGGCCGCGACCCAATTCACTATTTATATCTTGTAATTTACAGTTACCCGGCAAAACAGTTTTGGTAGGCAACATTGTCTATGCAACTTCTGGTGCATACTCAACATATCGATCTGAATTTCTCGCTATGCTACACAGTATCCTCGCTCTGAGAAGTTCAAACTTAGCATGTATTAGCTATATTATGACCTGATCTAGATACATTAAACTATACCATATATGTGTACTTGTTTGATAATATTTAGTTGTTCACACCCTTTAATCTGAGAGGTGATAAACATTTGTATTCTTCAATAGTCGTATGATCGAATATTTATGACTTAAATGAATTCTTAAGTATCTGTGGAATAGATTTATAATTAGAGCTGCCATATTGCTTTAATAGTAGCATTTGTAAAATTCCACCTTCTCGCGTCATTAACTTGGACTCGGCGGAAACTTTGACTGACATTTATCGTAATATTAACAATTGGATATTTTGTGTTAGCTGTCTCTGGCATGGTTTGTAGCTTTATTGTGACCACCATGCGGTCTTGTATTGTCTAAACTTGAATATACAGTTGCAACTATTATTGCACTTACGTTTTCCCTTATGAGTCTTGTAGTTTACGTAATGTTAGTTACGAAGTATCTATCGACATCAACCGATGTCGTGATAGTTGCACTGCTCTCATAATTTATGTGAGTCATGCTAATGGTGGCAAGGCAGACAAAACCTGAGCAAGTATAATCGAACAGTGTATGTCCAAAGGTTAGGCAGGCAATCTCCCATCTTGACACAACCTTCAAAGGCATTATTCTTATAGTTAAACGTTGTCAGTCTGAGTGAATTATCAATCAGTACAAAAAACGAAACAGCGCAATTGCGCTGCTCAATAAGCTGTGCCAGACTGTGAAAAAGTAGATGAAAAAGATTTTACACTCATGAGAAGTAAGAGAAAGGGTGTTCCTTTTAAGACTAACCCACAGATGCAAGGTTACGGAATTAGTACAGTTCGTGTTGTATATGCTCGGTCAAATTTTAATGGGGAAGGTTGATGCAAATTTGTTGATATTTAGTGATCTGGCCTTTTGGAGGGCACCGATTGTATAAGCTTGGGTATTAGATTAGGTTGTGATTATATACAGTGCAAATATGTGCGTACGGATTTTACCGTAATTACATGTGTAAGATCTCCCCAGATGATGTATCAGAAAATGCGTGTATGAATAATTTGTCTGTTCTGTCTGTTTCAAAATACATAAACCTTTTGAACTATTAGAAATCGCGAGAGACCCTTCGCTGTTCTCCCACTAGGACTGTCAAAGTGACAACAAATTGTGACTCCTAGTCGCTTGTTAGTGAATTTCCAGGAGCACCCTAAAAGGAATGTCTCGCATTAATTGTTCACAGCATAGACTTCTCAGTGGAGATATAGAAGCCAACTCAGCTATGGGAAAAGTCTGTACTAAAGATGGTGACCATAAAAAGTCAGATTGCGATAGAACTGCTACAAGAAGGAGCAGGAAAAAAGAATCAATTTGTTGCATCAGTAGGGTAGGCTGTGATTAATTCTCATATACTAGATTAACGAAGTTTGAGATGTTTCCGTGAATACATTAGTTGCGGCTCTTATGTATATAAAAAAATTAGAAAATTACATCTGTTCGATAAACTAAATTTATGCCATAGGGAATAATTTAATTGTCTGATTTTATTTTGTAATCGTTCTTCTGCTCAGCAAGAATCTAACGCTAGGGTCTCTAAAGTCATAGGTATCATATTATCAACGAAAGAAATTGCCATTTCTGAACGCTGATAAGTTAGGATCATTGTATGCTCCAGAAATTATTCGCCTATGATCGAAATTTGGCCACGAATCAGAAAAAATCTCCGGATGCAAGTTATGGGGCCCAGACTCCATAACAAACAATCACGTGTTCCATTTCACTCCCCTCTTCATACATTTTTATCCTCCACAGGCATCGGTTTTTGTACAACATATCCCACCAATTATCCTACATACATCCTCGATCGGAATGAACAGAGACTCTAAGTTCCTCTCTTGGAGTCTCCCCATAACATAATTTTAAACACGGTCCGGTGATAAGCATATTAGCACTGAGCTCGAAGAACAAGATTCACCAGATAAAGCGCAATCAGATCAAAACAACTTATATTTTGATCGGCGTAACATTTACTGTGTATCTAGAATGCCTAACTGGGCATGTTACCGTTCAGCCGATAGTCAACCCTTGCTGAAGACGATTGAACACTGTGTGAGATACAGAGTATTCATTATCGGAGAGCGTAATGTGGCATGGCTGTCTCATACTACAAAAAGAATGGAGGCATGTAGCAACCGGCCCTTCATCTCTCCTCCTACATCGTGATCAGTATCATGTGACTAAAATCGGCGCGGAAAATTCACCCGAACATGAAGGGTTGATCCCAAGATTCCAGGATAATCTCATAAATTTTGTTTTCGTACATGGTAAGAAATGTTCATCAGATTGGTGTAGAATGGTCAGAAATGGTGATGTGTGGGGCTGTGATTAATATGTGTGTCAGCTGTTTCTATTACATAATGCATAGGAACTTCTTTTGGTATAATCTAATGTTAGAAGATGAAGATGATAATAAATTTGGGATTGAGTCAACACTATCAAGTTTACGCATTTTAACAAAATCAGAAAGATCAGATAGTGCTCAGTGTAAAAAGACAGCATCATTGTTCACAGTATGTCAGTTAGACGGAGAGTTTGTAGCAACTAGGAGGCATCCTATGTCAGGGTGGGGTATAGTTGCGATAAATTTCTAAAAATGAGTACCACACAAATAACAATTGTGATAAAGAGATAAATATGATCTAACGTAATCTAACACCACTGTAATTATAAGACTCTTACGTATGACTATCTCGATGATTATGGTGTGTGTTAGATATCAAGAAAGTATGAGTAAACGTACGGTACCAGCGTAAATAGAATGTGGGAATAGACGTATGAGCTCTGAGATGTAAAATCACTTGCACGTGTGCGTGTTCATATTTTCTCACTTTTTATATACATACCACTGAAGCTTGCGTGGTGAATTTCTAGACAATTCACTCCGTAAGACTACCAACTATCCTTTGAATTTCGCCCTAATATTGGCGTTGTTAACTTGAGTTCTGGGAAATTGCAATAGTAAACGGAGCTCGGATCTTAAGGACCGCGTCTCAATGTAACCTTGTGCTGTCCTACTGTGAACATTTACCAACAGATTTGTTAATACATGCTTCTTGAGGTAGCCTGCTACTAGAAGTGTTGTAAATTTACTCTGGAGGGGGGGGAATCAGATCTGTCTCATATGTGCCAGGTATGTAGGACTATCTCATTTTTACATGTTCTACCGATAGTCAAATGCTAAAGATAAAATGAAAATAGAAACTTTTCGCAAATCTTCCTAGTTTCATGAAGAATCTTATATATATATTTGATATAATTATGCCTTCACCCAAAGTCTCTTTTGGCATGCATCTCTCATGACATAATGAAAGTCCCAATTAGAACAAATAGACCTGTCCTCTCTTCCCTTACGCAAGTTAATAAAATTGTGTCTACAAACGCATGATGTATTTTTCTTCCAATTTCACCTGCTCCTAGCAGGACTTAGAAAATTATACCTTTCTCCCTCTAATTTATAATATACTTCATTGGTTTGCATGTACAGAGAATGGAATGTTGTCTCATTAACATACATGAGTTCTCCCTGGTGTATAAATCACACAGTATAGATATTATCTGATTTCTTTCAGATAGGAGGATGATTCAAAGTATAAAACCATCTGCATGTATTGACTGCTGGCTAAAGATTTAACAATTGACTTGTTATACGTCTTTATGGTCACGAGAGCGGAGATTATAAAAATTTCTTGAATCCCAGGATCAGCAAAAAACGCGTGACGTTGTCTCCTACTATTTGTCAATTTCCATAAATGACTGAATGCATGATGGTAGAAGAATTGTATGAGAAATTTATTCTGAGCTTCTTTTTCTTTGGTTAGACCAAATTGTCCAATTGCGGGAACAGACAGTAAAATAATTATATTTGAAGTTATGTTAAAATCAACATGTTATTGTGGAATGGAAAACGATTCATCAGTGTGGTTTTTTAGAACGGAGAGCATAATCTTCTGTGTGAACGACGAATAACTATCCATCAGATTGAAGTGAGCACTGCTATATCTCTATCACTAGCTAATCATCTTAGAATAAATGTAGATCTTCTGCTGAATCAGGTAGATGTTCGACTTATTTGTTGAAGGCAATCACACTTTACCTCCCAACACACTTTTCGAATGTGTTCTTCCGAGAATTTAATTACTCATGCTCGTTTGTATGGTGCGTTGGGTTTTAATACGCTGACTTTGCAGCCTCGCACACATATAAGCACCTCTGGTATGTTTATGGTATCTTTCACGTTACTCTTGAATTATTCACAGTTTCTACTGAGTATATAACTATAATCCGTGTGTAAAAATTCTTGGTTTGGCCGCAATAATTCCAATCATTTACCCTGTTTGTGTAAAAAACGTTCATGATACTGTACAAAAGTTAGTTTTATTGAAGTTAACATTCTTAAGGTGTACGGATAGAAATTTGTTTTTCTCAATAAGGTACATAACTTATCAATATTGAGTAATAAATTCATTATAAACATTGTAGAGAGCAAAGACAACTCTTTCTATAATGGAATTGTGAATTTTTATATATACATTATATTTTTTTTCATTTCTAAACTCATTTGACCAAGAGTAATTCAAAGTATGGTTTCAAAACGAAATTTTCTATTTTAGGGTAATCAATACAATGAGATAATATGTAGTTAAACTTAAGGTGCTCACCTATTGCGATCTGAGTTGTTATTTAAGTCCGAGTTATGTGAACTTCGTTATCATGTGTTGCGTCGCGTTATCAAAATACAGCCGGTTTAGACGATCAGGCTAATCGTGCGACGTGCGTTGTCCAGACAACTTGATACATTTGTTAACTTCTCGGCTTTGAGAGTAAAACCACCAGTTTTTCCTTCAGATTCTTTTTTGCTCCATAATTTAGGCAATCAATCACCTATCGAGGAGAACACAGGGGCACATATTCAGTTGAATAGAGCTCAGGTACTTTTCTTCTCACCCTGGGAGTGCACCTTGATAGAGGGGTGGGGACAGATAACCTGCCCAATCAGAGGAGACGACAAATTCATTTATTCAAAACGTCCACGTTTACGTTCAGGTTAAGCAAGGATCTTGATTGAAGAGAAGAACCTGAACAGTGCATAGTGATCGAGTAGAGCATAGAAGGCCTGTTACCAAAAAATATCGATAATTTGGTGTCCCGGGTACGAGGATTGCTGACACCAAACGGCCGTAGCATAACTGGTACGCTCAGTATGTGCTCATATATTTGAGCTAAGAGCAAGATTTGAAAAAGCAGGCTATCTCTACAGCTATCTAACTTAAATTAATGTGAGTAACGAACATGATTTTTGTGCATAGAGGTAGGAAGCCTTTTAATCTAAGTTGTATATGAAATTTCGAAACGATCCACTAGGTAGAGTGATATTATAGTACTAATAGGGTAGTAGGGCCGTGTCTCACAAGTCTACAATGGTCAATTTCTCTGGATTCCGTAACATGTCTAGTTAATACTTCATTGAACATTCTTTACTTTCTTGTTAACCCACTAGCTCCTCCCATTAACTTCTTCAAATTTTGCATGACATACTTTGGACAAGGGGCACCATGAATTCGTAATATTCCAGAGGTCTCTTGCACCCTGGGGTGCGTCTTGGGGGTGGAGCAAAAACTGAGCCCTCAAATAAGTGACAATAATTCTTTAAACAAATCTTCTCTATCTTAAACTAATCTCACACACATGGTCTGAGCGAACCAAGATCCAAGTAGTGATTGAGCACGGATACTCCTTTTACCAAAATTGTAACTTTTGTGATTCCCCTGTGCGTAGGTGGTGAATTGGACTCTCCTAGCGTGCGGGCCCTAGAACACTTGGTACGAAAATGTGTTTACGACGATCTATAATTGATAAATATTTTGTGTAATAAGCATTGCTCTTAATTGCTATTGCATATTTCTAATTGATGATTACTAACATGTGACTGGCTGTCTTGAATAATATGGGAAACGCTTATTATCAAAATTTGTACAGATACTTTCCACGATCCTTAAGGGGTAGGCGGTTTTTAGGTGACTTAGTATTTCGGGTGAGGGGTCACCCAAAATGGGGCTGATTTCGTACTTAACTGATATGTGTTTGCACAACTTATATCTGTGAAGCCTTTTCTAAACTTCTATCATTTGATAACGTGCTCCACAAGGTCAATTCTTTTTCTCCAAATTTGGTTCTCTTCTATGAGTCAATCTATTTTCACCACCAGGGGCTATCTAATACACATTGTAAATCTTGTTCAGGTCTCTCTGCACCCTGGTCTTCCGGGGGTCGGCTCAAAAACTGCTCTCTCTCAAAAGCTGCACTCTACATTTTCTAAAAATTCTGCTTAAACTGGAACCAAGTGGCACACGCAATATTCTTTGAAGAGGAGAGGGACCTTCAAGCACGTGACATAGTAGGTAGTAGAGCAGGTGATAGGAGTCCTGTCCCGACAAAATTAGATGAGTTTGAGTGACTCTTTCTCATGGGGTATGTACACAGATTCTGCATCCTGGTGGGGAGGGGGGGTAGGCATACTTTGATTCGTTGAAATAATTCCTAGTTTTTTATGTAAACATCACTTAAATAGGAAAAAAGCGTCTTTTTCAAGTGCCATTGAACTCTTTACTGCACGTATAACTAGAATACTTGTGGTAATTGAGCTGGTAGCTCCCTTTTATCATAATTAATTATATCGCCTCCTGCAACCAAAGTTGTGGGGTGGCTGCCCCGAAAGTGCGCTCGGCTCAGGGAGTGGGAGAGTAATAGCTGGATATATACGGTTGTCTTGTCCCTAGATTGCTTTACGGGGGATACAGGGCTGCAAAGTATTGCCCCGTTCTGGTAGACAGATGGTGCCCCAGAACTTATTATAGTGTGTAACCCTTTCCACCTTAGCACGTCCACCTCATATCATTGCATATGGTTACCATCCTCGGACAATAAGGTTTTCGCTATTGAATTGGGGTCAAAAAGGGCAACAGGTGAAGTGACTGGGAACATGAAGATAGTATCGTCAATATGGTATCGTGGGTTTCCGTAGCATTATCTTTCTGAGCCCTAAAGTCACTTATATTAGTACACAATTATCACTACCGAGTGAGTACAAAGTATGTTCTTTATTGAATCTTTAGGCTCCAAAAGGGCAAAATGACAAAGACTTCCCTCGGCACCATTAAAGTAGCACGTGTGGTTATTCATTAATAAGTTCTTAGAGACGCAACTCGTAGTATAAAATTGAAATATGATAATCTTACTTGATGGATAATTTATAGAATTATAATGAAAATGCTATATTCTGAGAAAGATAATTATCAACAAGTAACTATAATAATACTGCTTCTGCGATAATTGGAGACTTAAGAAATGAAATATACTTCCCTGTTGGGCTATGACACGTCAGACGTGGACCATTCTTCATACAGAGCCAAAGATCCAGGTCCTCCTGTGATAAGCGAAATACAAGATCAAACCTTGCTTTACTTCGCACCGTATATGAGTATGGGAGAGAAGAACAGAGAAAATCAGCACTACGATAATTGGTATCCAACGGAAATGTACCGAACATAGTCAAGAGGAAGATTTATCTAAAAATATCACCAAGAGAAGAGGCTCAGTGATTGTATTATAGCGAGCATCCGAAATCTGACGCTGATGATGACCTAGATTGAAACCTACCGACAGAACTGAGCAAACAAAGCCCTTCGGAGCCGAGAAAGTCAAGCACACACATAAGAGTAATACTATACTCTTATTGAGTTAGCAAATAATAAAACAGAACCAAAATTTAATTGTACAACACCCAAGGTATCGATATAAGGTACTTGAAAAACAGCGTGGAGAATTTATAACATATCCATTATACAATGATTATTGCCATACAAATAAAATATGTTCACTTACCAACGGAAGGACGACACGGTAAAGAACTATTGAAATCTTCTTATAAACTCATGATATTTATATCTGCGAGATAGAAACTTAGTCGTATCTTTGAGAGAAGTGAGGGCAGATAAGTTCAGAGGAAACTTCATACTAAATACTGACGAATATCGGCATAATTTTTCCTATTGCCATAGAGCCTACTCTTCCCCGGAGAACATCTCTGAGAGACTTGTGACAGCAAATTTGTAAAGCTGCAAGTGCTTAATTGACTATTTGCTCACGGCTGGTGCCATTCAACAAATGGCTGGTCGAGTACTCAGACATACACAAATAAGCACACTCTGTGTTTAGTTATTGTGTATCTCAAAAAAGGATCAATGTGAAAAAGTGTCAAGGTCATGAAAGGGCTCCCATACTTCATTTATCTAAACCTTTTACTAATGAGAACGTCTCTTTTGCACTCGTGCCACGAACATATTAAATTCCCAAATAGGTATATGTTTACTAAGCAAAATGCAGAGAGACAACCTTTCACGCCAAAGTAATTGAGTATAAAACAATCATAAGAAATAGGTATAAGATAAGAGCACAATGATACGTTGGCGAATAAAAGCAGAGACAACACCACAGCACAATCACCTTTGTGTCTTACATATTTGGACTAATAAAACAAGACGGGGGGATTAAGAGTCTGTGGCATTGCTATGTAAGTCAAATTCCATGTAGGATCAGAAAACGAGATTCACTCAAGTATCTGTAAGTGAGAACATCACAATTAGCTTGTGAGTACCATTTTACTAGGTTGGAGTTCAAATTTGAATGTATCTAATTTATGAGAGTTCACACCATGATCTGCAGGTTAAATAGCGTGTTCTGAGAGTATTCTGAAAAATGTATCTGCGTCGATGAGCATTTGTAATATTAGTTACAAGAGTAACTAGCGCACAGGGACGTTGTGCACAATATTTTGGAGCACAGGTGAGGTGGTGCACAAATTTATTTTTGTATTCGTTCACGTGGAGAAAAACAATATGGGTAGTAATGTGTATGTTTTGTCTAGAGTTGCTGGCTGAGATTAGAGGTACTCGGAATGCATTATGTAGCCTATAATAGTTCGCTTGCACTGTAATAAGCTCATTCCGAAGACGGCTTGATATCCGGTAATTCTAAGGCAGGTCAGAATATGATTAGCACGCTTTAGATTTAACTTAGAGATGTAGTTAGTATAGAGGGGCTTTAGGGACTCGACTAAACATTGAACAATATACTCACTATAATATCATTACAACCACGGGAGGAGTTTTCTGAGTATTCGATATCAACAATCGCTCCGAATTAAATATATATACGTCTTTTTATAAACCCGCGCCCGTCTATAGCAAGTTATAGTGCTCAATATCATAAGAATATTTGTATAGTGCAGTACCCAGCCGATGTAATTAATTAACAACGAGTCGATGGTTATTGCTTGCATACATATAGGATTTAAGAATGAATATAAGGTGAGCATTTTTGAGACGAGAGTTATTGGTGAGCACACTCACTACAGAATATGACCGATTAGATTCTCACATCGAGATATTAGATCAAAATCCAAATAACTGCAGATTCTTTACATATCAAGCTAATAACATATGATTGCGATGATTGTCATAATGTAGCACTGGTCTTTACCGCTATGCAGTGGCCGTGGTTCCTTCTGTTGGAGGAAAGAAAGAGAGCGTGGTTGCGTTGATAGCAGCATAACAACGCTGTTGGCTTATGAAAAACAATGTTGAATGGCAGTCAAGCTAATTGGTAGTGCTAAATGGTTAAAACTAGTGCAGACTGTGCCTGGTTCTATTGTTAAAGTGTGACTGCATAACAGTCTGCAATTTTGACAATGGGCTCTGACACTTTAACACGGGTGACGACGTGCAGTCACATTCAATGTATGTGTTTACGCTAAGGGCGACTGAGCCACAGCACTATTGGTGTATTTATCTTATAGTCAGTATACTGCCGCACTTTAAGTGCCGTCTGAAACTATAAGCACAATCACGTGATGAGCTCGGCCAGCTTTAGTGACTTGTCTCTCAGTCAGAGGTGTGAAAGCGGCAGTCCTTGGGCTTGTCGCTTTAAAGCTGTGAATCTAGGGACAGCCTTTCTCGGGAACGTTACTGCTAACTGTAGCGATGGGGCTCATTATTTTACGACTCTTACTCGCAATATCTTTCAACTTGACTGGTCATGTTTGATGACGCATTAGTGCATAACTATATTGAGATAATTGGACACTATGAACACCGCAGTTATTATTAGATGTGAAGAAAGACAATTCAAAAATACCTGCATCATCATTATTCTGTGCATAATACACATACAGTGGAGATTAGTCACAACAATCATGATATTTGTTTTTTGGATTTATTATAACTTACAAATTAAGAGTGGATCTTTAGATATCCCATATTGAGAGTGATGTAGTTGTATTAGATCTACCCTTATCACCAAATGAGTTTACTACATTTATGAATGACTTACAAGCAAGATATTGCTGCTCAGAGATTTAATCTCGCTATATTGCTATCAAAAAATAAGATCCTTGTAAGAGAATCGAATTATGCAAATAGGATTGGAGACCGGTTGCTGTGATTGTGTCTACAACAATATTAACATGCTTAGGAGACTAATCTATTTCACAAAAATAGACTGCACATATGATATAGTTAATCTTTTTTCTAATAATCAATTGATGAATCAGTCGTATGATGGAAAGTGATAAGAGGTGCCACACTTTTCCAGAATTTTAAATGATTAATCTTATGCAGTCGGGGACTATGGTATAACTCTTGTGAATGTTGTACTATACAATCATATATTTTTATTAAACACTACTACGCTGCACCTAGTTCTATAAGAAGGAAGATCAGGCTTCCTGACATAAACAAGGGTTCTGCTTTTGTATGTGCGTTAACATAACGTGCAAAAAGATACTCGCACACGATTCACTGAGACCATGATAGAAGCCACTAAATAATAATAGTTGATGGTACCAGTGAATCACTCATTAAATTGACAAGATGGCACTCAGAATGAATGAAACAGCTGTAACTCCAAATATACCACATATAGTCGTTTTACTACAGATCGGATCTTTATATAGTATATAGAAATTACTATATTTGCCACGAAACGTTATAAGAGCTACAGACAGGAGGAGTGTTGTGTGGGAGAGGAGGGTGAACACACGCATTTGACTTCATGTGTGAGCCTATTGAAACTTTAACGAGTTAAGAAAATTTAACAATTGATATATTATAGGAAAACGCATTAACCCGGCTGCCTTTAGACCTCGTATTCCTTCTTTCTTAGAACAATTTAAGCACTAGTACATATTTGAAAATATTTTAATTTTAGGGAAATGACGTATCTCGGTTATAATGATGGAGCGTATATATCGCGAGTATATTAGAACGAATTTTGATCAGCAAACTACTTATATCATATTTCTAGCTCGATTCCATGTTTCAAGTTCCAGTTTCCACGTGAGACCTATCTGTAATGCATGACTGACACCGGTTCGTCTGGCTGTCGAGCCTGAGGCATAAGAGATTCGACGAAGATTCACATTTGCTCCACTTCGTATTTTTACACTGTAATTTGGTTTAATAAAAGTGTTACCTTGGATCAAAACCGTGGGCTTAGTCTAATATGGCCCCAGAGCAGGGTTGCCAAAGGTTTGTTGGTGTAAACAACAGTAATACACTTACTTGAGTAAACAAATTAATTTGACTGGTTGTACCTGTACGTGTTTTCAGGGTGGTTGACAGTTGAAATTTATGCTGGGGTAATGCTGCCCCAGCAATTCTGTTTCATTAAGGTAGATGTGGCTCACTTCTTCTTGTAGATTCTAGAGATATTTATTGATTGGTATATTAATAATTGATTAATTGACAAGTTTTTGCCGAATTCTAGTCCTCTCCGAGTCTTCTGATTCTCTCTACAAATGAGGCAATCTTCGGCTTTGTTCACTCTCTCCTCCTCTCTCTCTCCAGTCTTCTCTTCTCTTCGTCACGTCTTCTCCCTCGTCTCTCTCTACTCCGCTCTCTTCTCGATGCTATCCATCACATCAACTCTCTCTGCTGAGGATAGTTCATAATGAGGTATGGTCGCTTGGTAATCACAGTTACATTCTTGTGTGTAAGCTCAGTTTTAAGTAAGTGCGTATATTCTGTGGACTACATCACCTAGAGCTAAGAGTCACTAGACTATCTTCAGACTGGCGTGATGAAGCACGTTTGCTATCAAGTGCGCACTCTTGAGCAATATTCCTACACTCTCTCGACTACACCATCTCACGCGTACTAATGAGCCTAGCTGACATATAAAAGTTGCCTATTGGAAGTCAAGGTGTTTTACCACTTCTTGTTATTCAAAAAGTGCACTCTTATGGAAATTTTTTTTAACAATGTGAACACCAGTCCTTTTTGTTTTTGGTAGCCTGCTTGTTTCTGTAGTCCCCGTATATATCTAAGATGTACAAGGTATGATCCCCCGGTTCTTTTATCGAGTAATTCCAATAACTTGACCTCGATATATACACCACCGTTTCCCTGTAATATGTGACATAAGTCGTGTTATGTGATGCTTAACCCGCTAGTTTAATCTATAATGAGTCACGTAACCAGTTATAAAGCAGTAAAATACATGACTATAGTAAGACAGATAGCTGGTCTTTGTATATAAGTCACTCGAGTAGAAGTGTACATTTGTCTCTGCACAACTAAAGGCATACAATGGTACATTTTTTTCTATATTCTCCCATAATGTTTATCAACCTTGTGTCGAAAATATATATCATTTGATAACCTGACTATTACCGTCTTTGTGGGTCTCTGGAGGAATGGAGCGAACATAGTTATTTAATTTTGTATTGCCCTCATCGAACTAAAGTTTTACTTATACTCAATCTACACAATACTCATAACTAGCGGAACAATATCTGCGCGAGAAGAGGGAAGCTTTAAACCGAGCTTATAAATATTAATGCACCTCGTACACATCCTCTTTTACTCAATAGGATTGCGTTTATTAGTAAATGGCAGGTCGCCTAACGGACTCGTCCGGCTCCAACAACAGTAGAATAGGACACCGCGCGACAAGAATGTGAATAACTTATGGTTTGCTTAATGTCCACATCTAGATTGTTATTTTAGGTTGTCTGGTATTCACCATCTAACCTTCTCCCACATTCCATTGAGTGCTAACTATCCAGTGATGTTGTTGTTATCACGCTTGTGCAAACGTGGTGCATAACCACTCTGCGAGTAAAGACTGAGCGGGATAATGAGGGGTAAAAGGAGACAAAGTAGGATAAGTTTTAGCATAATACAGTAAAATTCTCGTGAGAAATACTGGTTGTATTTTGCTCTTTCAGTACATATATAATGATATTTGCAAGTTATAACTTTGTGACGATGAGAGCATACAATTTTACAGTATCCTTGAATGATCAAACTAGTTCTTTTAACGTAGCTTGCCTACACACCTCATTCATCATACATAATCCGCATATGTAATCACTATAATCATAGCGTGGTCATAAATTAGTACCGAGAGTGACTTTTAGATAACTCGGTTGTTTGTGAGACACTAATTATCTGTGTTCAGTCAATATAATAGAGAGTTATACTCATCTTTTAATATGTGAATGCTAATAACAATATAAATGATCAAATAAGTATTATAGTAATCAATAACTCTTTTCTTCAAAGGAACTGCATTATGGTAGAGCCACTTGAATGAGCTGACCAATTCTCCACTACAGAGTGTAAACGCGTAATATTATATGGCTATTAGGTGAGACTAGTATATCAATTTATACGATTTTGCTCAAAATAGTGATAGACCTACTGAATTTGTAAAGAATATTATAGTACCAATCTCTACACTCTTAACTACTTGTTCTGAACCTTTGCGATTTCAGTAAGCAGCACAGTTCGTGACAAACGATAGAGATCTGCAGAATGGGGTTAAGTACTATAGGTTAGTTATTGGATATTCATTAATTGTTCGACAAGGGGTTTTTGAACTTTAGGCCTATTACCTGAGATCTACCTCGATCCGGTTTCCTCTTTATGACAATGTACGGGATACGAACACGACAATTCATAATGCTTGTTGTTAAAAGGAGGTGCGATGAGCGCTCCAACAATGTATTCTGTAAATCACCAGAATTAACATCTGGATTCTATTAGATTATTGGACATCAAGAACACAGCTGGAGGGAATAATGGAAGTACAGTGTGTCTTATTTTGTGGTAACCATCAAACGGAAAGTGAGTAGTCTTGTGTTCCCCCATTCATCAATTAGAACAGAGCACAACGGCGAAGATTCAGTTTGGGACACCAGATGAGATCATCTGTTTTTTAAGATCAAATGAAAAGTGTTGTTTATCAGGTTATCCTTGCTCCCTCATTGGGATATATCAAACTAAGCATGATTTATATACAACCAGTAATTTTTCTAGAAATATAGCTGTATGCGCGTTCGTATCTATGTGAGAAGGTTCTCTTAATTTCCTTTTCTCACTGGTAATATCTTTCGCCTCATTACAGCACAGAAAGTGTATTTTATCATTTCTGTAGTGAACTTTAAGTACCCTTAGAACACCAATTTTTAATTGATTATAGCAGAAGTATATAATTGTATAGTACAATTGTTCTGGCAGTCATATATTCCCGCATGATACGAGTGACTTTTGTTTGAGAAAAAATAGTCTGATTATCATTAGTATCTGGGTTAGACTAATATAAAATAACTATTAAGACTATCTAACACATGAGTGTCTGCTTGACAAAGTTTACTATAATTGGTCACGAAGACTACCTGTTTGATTTCTCTAAAGATAAATACGTTTGACGAACCGCTGCTGCGAAAAAGAATTGAAAAATTTAGCGTCAATAGAGAGTGGTAATATCAATACCAAAATTCTATCCGTTAAATCTTCCGATTTTTATGCGTTATATAAAGTAGAGGAACTAAACTAACCGGTCAAAATTTAGCGAACACTGTATAAGAATACCTGTATTTGAGTATACACATCATGAAACACATAAGACGAGATCGTGTGAAAGATACAAACGTTGATTAAACATGTTCACGTACTTGTATGAAAGTTCCAGCCGACGCGTCAAGTCATGATCTACAGACTCTAAACAACGGCGACATAAACGAGATCATATATGAATTATCGCATTAAAAAGTCACTCATTAATATCATTACAAGCGAACACACAGAATAGCTCTCCAAGTACTGTGAACCAGGACTTGTATTCAAGACATTTGCGAGGCGGAAGCGGGATAAACTCTGTAAATTGCAGTTATTTGAATTGATAGAGTGTATAGAAAAAGAAATCCTTACGGCGAACGAAATCGAGAAATCTATCCTCGCAAAACTATAATCTACGCCGATAGAAAACGAATAATATCCATAAGAGCACTAAACAAACCACCGAAATTAAAGGAGAATATCATGAAAACACCTCTAACCGATACATAGAAACAGAGTCGATGAGGATTACTACTTATTATCCGCAAAAGTGGAGATACAATAAAATAATCACGATAATTAAATCCCTCATCCCGCAACAAACCAACAGACACAAATAAAAATCACTACCGCTATAGTCAACAGAATGCTCAATACAGAACCATATATTTGTTACATACACAAAACTCATAATCTATCATTAATTCTATCATTATTCAATAAAAATTGATATAAGTAAAAATAGAGTACCAGAGTCATAAACAAAGATATAGAAGCTTTCACTTTAATGTCTCAGCCTAAAGCGAGATAGGATAGCAAAAACACATAAATCTCGAGATCTAGACATATTTATTTGAACAGTGATGAGAAAACCATATCAAATATCTAGTTTGAGCTAGTATAGTCAATCAAATTTATTCTATGACACCAGGATATG